>JBBBDQ010000244.1:5150000-5275159 GCA_037127315.1 Ascarosepion bandense
GTCTCAACATACCACTTTTCACCGCTTGACAATATAGAAAGGAATTAAGGATAATATCATTAAAGAAGTTTTGTTTTTCTTTACTTTACGAGCTTCTTCATCTAAAAGTTTGTTTTAGATTAATGTCTTCTTTATTACCTTAAACCAGGTATGGGCAACTCTTTTTTGAATGGGGGGTGGGGGCGCCACATGATCCAAGGTGCAAGAAATGGTTGGCAGTACTACTAAAAAGATTCAAGGTTAGTTTTTATAACAATTACCTCAACAGAAGACTAACTGCACGCACAAGCATAAACTTTAGAAATGCGGATAAATTTTTAATTGGAGGGGGATTTTTCTATAATTAAAAAATTGAAGTCCTGGTATAATATCGCTGATGACAGTGTGATAAACATGTCAATGAAAATTTTTTAAAAAAAAGTATATTTCTCCATTATGAATGTTTCCTCATTTCAAAAGCCAAATATGTTTACTCTTATGATCTCCCTTAATGAAAATCTCCAAAAATTTAAATTCTGAAAACATTATTTCACCTTCTTTTCAGTAATCTTTGTTCTTCCTTGGTACACACTGCTAGCAGAGCCACCATGTGTACACTGTAACTGCAGCAAAAGAACTGGCACAATTAAAGCTCAAACTTTGATCCCGTGACAACAATATCAACTATAAGGAAGCATAAGCAAAAGGCAGTGTGACAAACGTAGATATGTTATGGTGAAAGTGTGCTATTTTTCAAATCACTCATCAGGAGGTATCAACAACTGTCTGCAGATTCTCATTTTTGTTATATATAAGGACCTTGAATAAATTCTCACTGATTTTTTCATGACAAATAATGTTTTAATTACAAAAATTAGGAAGAAACATGTCACTGAAAGTATTGTCCATTGATAGACATTATTTTTTCCCTGTCTTTCCGTCACAAAGTGCCATTGATTGGAACAGCTTGAGTTTTGTTTTATGGCATATCAACTTCTGTAGGTTATTTAATGCCAAAAAGGTGGGGTTTTAAGGTATTTTTTTAATGTCCGGTTTATAGTGAGAAAGTTGATTTAGTCAGATTTTAATGTGAAAAAGTTTTGTTTTTATTCTTTTTTATTTTAGAAAACTGAAAACATCTAGTTTTGTATTCAAAAATGTTTTGATGAAAATAATTTTCCTTCAAAAATGTGTTATGGCAATAATTTTATCTTAAAAAATGTATTTTCGTAATATTTTTCCTTAAAAATGTATATTTTTCTATAAAAATCTATTTTTATATTTTTCATTGTGTTTTGACCCTAGTTTGGGGGTTAACTATTTGCCCATAGCGAAGAATCTAACAGGTGTTACCACTCCGGTTCAGGATGGACCTGAGAACAACAGCAATTAAGAAGTGGTTCCATGCTCCTCACAACCTTCTAATCAGAGGCCTTGCTGCCGGATGCAGTTTATCATCATGCCCAGGACATCGATTAAAACAAGTGATAATCGAATGGGACAATGTCTGGTGAATATGGTGGGTGGGGTAGGACTTCCCATTTAAGCATTTCCAAGTAGGTTTTCACCTGCTTTGCAACATGTGGCCTCATGCAGTCAATGTTGCAAAATCACTGTTGATTCTCTACTTGTATAGCAGCTGTTTTTTCTTCAATTCTCAGCTTCAGTGCTTCAATTGTAGTTGATAGTGGTCTTGTGTTGGTTTCAGTGACTTTGAGCAGCTCAAAATAAAATACACCCAGCTGATCCCACTAAATGCAGAGCAAAAGCTTTGAACCATGTATATTCGGCTTTGTCGCTAATGTTGATACATGGCCGGGCTTACCCTACAATCTCTTATGTTTAGAGGTTATTGTAGTGTATCCACTCTTCATCATTGCTCATGATATGATGCAAAAAAAAACCAAAAAAACTTTCCTTTTCTGCTATTGAAGCAGCTGTTGACACATGACAAAACACCATTCAATATTTCTCAGCTTCGACTTGTACGGCACTCAATGTCCTTGCTTCTGAATCATTTGTAATACTTTCAAACATTTCAAAACTGCTGTGAATCTTAATGATTCTGCAAATTCGGCTTGTACCTGACATAAGGCTTCATCAAGTAATGCCTCAAATTCTTCATCTTCAAACTTTTTGGGTGCTCCAGAATGTTCTTTATTTTAAAGATCAAAATCATTATTTTTGAAGTGTCTAAAGCAACCTTTGTATCTTGTTTCCAACAGAACATGGTCGCCATAAGTCTCAACAAGAATTCTGTGTGTTTCAGCTGCAGATTTCTTTTGAATAAAGTAGTGCAGTAAAATTCCCTGCAGATACACTTTCTTTGGTACAAAATCCGACATGTTTAACACTATGAAAAACAAAATTGTTTACACTTCGGTGAAATGACATACTCTGAATTTCAAGCTTATAGTACTTCCTTGGAGATGCATTACCATCTGAAACTATATGCACAAAGTTCTCGGCCATCAGTGATAACTTATTCAAGGTCATTTTTATATATATATATATATATATATGTAAATCTATCTAAATCTAAACTTATTTATAAATGGAACTTTGTGTGTGTGTGTATGTGTCTGTATGTGTCCATTACCTATAGACTCCGAAATGGCTGAACTGATTTTCTTGAAAATTTACACAGTTGTACTATAAGTGTCTGCGAGTGTTCTTAGCTAAGTTTTGTAAAGAGGTACCCTGATAAATATCAAAAATCGATAATCGAAAAAATCGGGTTATAGAAGGAGTGGTCCGATTTTAATCAAATTTGATATGCTTATAGACAGACATAAGAAACGATATTCAGAAGTTTCAAGATTGCAGTTCTTACAATAGTGCAGAAAATCGATAATATATATATATATATATATACATACAAAAGGCAAGATGTTTGTGTGTTTGTCTGTTTATCTGTCTGTATGTCCTTTATACAAATCCACAATTTTTATCCGATTCTCACCAAACTTCACACAAATATTCTTTAGGCTGAGTCTGAACTCCAGGACCATGGATTAGTTTTAAAGCTTTCATTACACCCGAGCAACGCCGGGCTATACTGCTAATATAGTCATCCGACAGATCTGTTTTGCTGTGTCACAGCTCATCAGTACGGTAAGACATCAGATTGCTTTTTACCCAGGATCGAAACCTGACCGAACTGGTGTCAGTTGACGATTCTACTTCTGAGTTATGGGTGCTTACTAGAAGGAGGCAGACTTTTAGCATGTGATATTATGTATACATACGCTAATAGCTGAGAGTGTTCTAATTCATTTCTGAATGAACGATGTGTAGATGCTAGAGTAGCTACTGTTTTCTCAAAGTCTACCATTCTTTCAGAGTGTTCAATGAGGGTGTGAGAATGTAAATATATATATAAAACAAGTTTAATGAAATTCAATTGATGAGATTTGTCTCTTTAATTTTTTTTATTATATTTTTCAGTTATATATTGATCCAGGGAATTCCAAACTAAAGAATTTATTTAATGTACAGGGGTAGAATATTTTCATTCCACTGCCCATGTCTATGGACAGTTTTTATTTGTAGTACTGCTCCGTCATTGCTTGCCCTGTTTTCACTTTCGCACAATTTCTATGTTACCAAATTCACAAACCAACACCAAATTAATTTTTCTACCATTTCTTGCAAATAAAAAAAACTGAGTAGAGAGAGGAAGTAAAGGATATTTCTCAACAAGGCTAAATAGCTTGGCAACAATGTCGGCCTGCCAGAATGGATCATGGCTTGTCTTGGAAATATACTTCAGTAGATTGCGGGAAATCACATCAATATTTACTGTGTTCGCCATCTGGTACATCAGCTCCAACGTCTGGAAAAAGATCAGCAGAATAATATGAAGAAATAAAATTGGACCAACTGGAACATTCATGCCTAAACAAAAAAAAAGTCTCAAAAGATCAGTTTTTCCCTTGACACCACTATTATTTTGACTACCTTCACTCCTTGGCAATGTTTATTATTTTCAAAAGAATTAGAATTTATAAAGATTAGAATAAGATTGTAATAAAACCCAAATATAAGATGAAAATGAATTTATACCTTTTTTTTTTGTTCTTGATTTATAATCCGTATATAACAGTATATCTGAGTAACATAGATTGTTTGTTGTAATGGGAAAGTGGATCTGGTGAACAGAGTTCAAATTCTGGTCTAGTCTGCTGTATTCATTTTCATATTTGGGTAAAGCATGAATCTATCTCTTCTCCTTAAGTAAAAGGTTAAGTAGCAGTGTAGCCTGGGCTCTCTAGTCTTGGATAGCAACCACTTTTATATGAAAAGAAATACTTTGAATTCAAAATTGTATAAAAACACAAGAAGTCTTGGATAAGTCAAAGATAATGAAGAAATGGAAAGCTATAACTGCATAGGTCCTGAAGAAACATTCTGTTAAGAATATTAAAAAAAGGAAAAGAAATAAAAGACTGCTCACATAGGAGAAAGTGATTTTCCAGATTACTCACAAACCCATAATACTTTATAATAGTTTCATCTACAATTCACAATGTTTTTCACCTCTGGTCTTTTTCTTGACCATCACAATACTCCCCTGTGTGTTCCTCTGAAGATATTTTGCCAAATACAATATCTGTCTTGCAGAAGAAATATTATGGTGATTCCCTGACTCCATAAAACCTCCAAACTTTCAACTTAACACCACAAAAAACAGCATAGAAACTTCACTAATCCACCCACATCTATTGAACAGGTGTAGAGGCTCATCCCTTGTTCCCTGTTTAGGATGTGGTTTCCGGCTTTCTCTTTTCAAATCTTTTCACTCTTACGTAGACCCCTGCACATCAATGGCATTACCGCCTTGCTCGGGGTGATATGATTAAAAAAAAAAATCTGGCACTCATGAAATGCAATAAAGTTTACAATTCTGATCAGCAATAATGTATTAACGCAAAACAGCATGAGCAGAAGTCAATGATAATTACAAATATCTGTGAAAATTTCACAATTTTTCTATTTGAATTTTCTGATGAATCTTAATTCATCAGTTAACGATTGAATAAGTTTATGGCAAAGTCTATGACAATAGAATATTAAAGAGCATTATAGCTGGATGTCAAGAGATAGGTTTTTAAAAAATTTTTTGATAAGTCCGAATGATGAAGGAGTCAAATGACTTGGGAGTCACGTCTAGATATTTGAGAACACCCTCAATTAGAGATAGTATTTTAAAACAATAAAAATTACTAACAGAGTACAAGGTAATTGCGGTAACAAGAGTAAAAAAAAAAAAATAATAAAAGGCCTTTTGATATACCATTTTTCATTTTTTTTTTTTTTATAATCGTGTCACCCCAAACAAGACATTTTACTGCCACTGTTGTGCAAAGGGTTACATAGGAAGAATGTTGAGGGGTGAGAGGTTGCAGGGGGTGTCAGGAAGAGAATAGGAGAGGGAAGATACTACTGATGAGAGTGGGGTGGACGAGGAAGAATGTTATGAGGAGTGAGAGGTTGCTGGGGGTGTCAGGAAGAGAGTAGGAGAGGGAAGAGACTACTGATGAGAGTGGGATGGATGTAGAAAAGCAGGAGAGAGAGAGAGGATGTAAATTAGTGAGACTGGAGATGACTACTGACTTTACATTTAAATTTTTGGAGATTGTAATTGTCAGGAGAGCAAGTATGCAGAAGAGAATTTCACAAGTGGGAAGTAAGAGAAAAGAAGTTGCTGGAGTAGAATTTGTGTTTACAATTTATTGGTTTCACAAAAAAAGGGTGCTTTTTGAAGGTTTGTCAGAGTTTGCTCGTTAACCTATAGTTTTTTTTTTATCAAAGAGTTATTTAAGAAGTAAAAATAAAAAAAAAAGATGAACCTTTCTCTGAATTGCAGCATCTGGGTTCTCAAGGCATTCCATCACGATCATCTGGTAGTCGACAGCATAATGAGGTGCCACTACTACTAATGAAGTAAGGGCTTTCATACCTGAATTAAAAATAAAATTTCTTTTGATATAAGTAGAAATTTGGCAATTTTCATATGTCAAACAGAGTGTAGATTAAAAATAAACAAATAAAGTAGCATAAATAAATATTCTAAGGGAAAAAACAAAAGGAAAAAAAACAATTATCCTGATTTCGCGAAGGAATTACCTCCCTTGCAATGATTATGGTTGAAATTACTTCCCTTGAACTTAAAAATGTCTTTGCCCAATCTAATTATTTTTCTTTTAATTCTTTATTTTTAATTTTTTTTAAAAATTGAAGTTTCTTCAGCTCGTATCTCTCATTTACTTCTGGTAGCTGTTGTATTTTGGCGAGTCAAATTTAATCCAGGATTTAATCCGAGTCCCTTCTTGTACACATATTTTTTCTCTACCTGTGAGCTCTTGGAATTTAGGAGTTTTTTCTATTTTAGAGAGTCAAATATTCCAAAATACAACAGACACCACAGGAAGGCTTAATAACATAGAGGCTGAAATAAGTAAAAAAAAAAAAAAAAAAAAAAGGCGAACATGAAGGAAACTACCACTACCTTTAAATTTGTTGTTTTTCATTTTTTTTTTTTTTTTAGTTTTTTCAGCGCAGTCCTATCGGTTATTACATAAAGTTTTCCGATTATCAAAAAGAATTTTAAAAAATTTCAATATTTAAAGAATTTTAGGGGGCTCATTTTTTCATACAACTTTACAGTAAATCGATCCTCCATTTTGGAACAACTCGCGTTGAGGTCGCTTTGTTTTTTTGGTGACAAGTTGTTGCTCTTGTTTTTGTCTTTTCCAAGTTTTCTTTAGTTCTTACGATGGCATCTTCCTCAGAAATTCCAAGAATGGCTTTATTCAAAAATTTTGCAAAGGATTCAGTTGCTGAATATGCGCAAGCAAAAAATTGCACAGGATCAATTTACTATAAGACTGTATGAAAAACTGAGACCCCACCAAATTGTTTAAATGTTGAAATCTTAACAAAATTTTTTGTCAGTCAGAAAGTTTAGGGTTTAATTGATAAGATTGCACTGAAAAAGTCAAAGCAAATTGATAATCAACCAATTTACAAGTGGTGGTAATGTCGTACCAGTGAGTGGTTCCAAAATGGAGGATCAATATACTATAACGTTGTATGAAAAACTGAGCCCCCTGCTAAAATTGTTGAAATGTTGAAATTTTTCTACATTTTTTTTATCACTCAGAAAGTTTAGGGTGTAATTGATAAGATTGCACTGAAAAAAACTAAAATAAAATTAAAAACAACAAATTTAAAGGTGGTGGTAGTCTCGTTCAGGTCTGCAAAAAAAAATAAAAAATGTGGAAATTATTTCAAATAAAATAGAATGATTACAACAACACTGATGAAAAAGTAATGAATAATCTTATTAAGGACCCTATCAAGGTTAACAATGATTGTAACAGCCTTTTATTAGCTGAATGTTCTTATAGCCCAACTGTTTTCAGCATGGAAAATGAAAAAAGACAAGCAGAGTCCAAATTCCAGACTCATCTATTGTATTCATTTTCGTATTAATGTCCTTGGAAAAAGCATGAATCTATCTCTCCTTCCCCCAGTTATGAATTAACCAGAAAGTTACACTGACTAAATTCTCTAGTTTTTTATGACAGCCATTCTAGAAAAAGTCGTCTAAATTCAAAACTGTGAAAAATCACTTCAATATTTTCCCAAACAAGTCATGACAATTCACAAATAAAGAGAAAGTAATGACTGCTTATATCCTAAAGGTAGAATAATACTGAAAAAGTGAAAGACTGTCCCCACAAAAAAAGGTAGTTTTGGGGAAGTGATTTGCTTCAGTGCTCACTCATCTGCAATATCTTATTACTGTAGATATTTTTGCATAAATGTGTTACCAAAATTTAAAGGTGAATATTCATTAAAATGAAAGGTATCATAGAATTACACGGATGTACTTTGTGGTGCAATGGATATCAGCTTGGAACGAGAAATCAGGGTGCCAGGTTCGAATTCCAGTTGAATTCCTTGTGTTCACTTCCATGCCAATATACCTGGGAAAGGTATTAATCCGTTTCTTCCCTCCAGTTATAGGTTAAATAACAGAGATTGGGTTCTATAGCCTTGGTCGGCAACCAGTCTACCACAGAAAGTAATGGCAACCTACTGTGGGATAATTTTCTGCCCAGTCAGTCATGTCTCTTTGGAGACATGATCGCCCAAGCATGTATCACATGTGGCACTTAACTGACTGACTGAATATAATAGTTGGAATCATGATTAAGGCTTCTACTGGGCATAAAGTGGGGGATCAGTTTTATATTGTTATGAAGTAATAAACTGATCCCCCAGTAATTATTACTTAATAATATAATACATCACTTCCTTCTCGACCTATGAATCAAATAATAGGACAGATTGGGTTCTATAACCTTGATCGGCAACCAGTCTACCACAGAAAGTAAAGGCAACCTACTGCGGGATAATCTTCTGTCCAGTCAGTCATGTCTCTTTTGAGACATGATCGCCCAAGCGTGTATCACATATGGCATTTAACTGACTGACTGATCATAGAATTACATTAAAAAACACTGTGTCCTTTAAAAGCAGCCTAAACATTTTTATTAGAGTATTATTTTGATCTGACCCACAAAGAGATTCTAACCAGCCACTGAAAAACATATTGTGATTTTGTGCTTATCTAGCACACCGATGTTTTTTTCATTCCAAATCTTTCTTGAAAACCGACTGTAGGATTCTTCATCTCCTACATTTACACTGGCTACAGATTTCAATTTGTTCCATCTGTTGTGTGTTGGTTCTTCAAACTTTTTGTGATCCTATGCTGACTTTACACCATTTCGGCTTCATATATGCATTGTGATGCAGTGAATATCAACTCAGAATGACAAATCAGGGTGACGAGGTCAAATTCCAGTTGAATTCCTTGCATTCACTTATGCACAAACACCCCTGGGAAAGGTATTAATCCATCTCTTCCCTCCAGTTATGGGTTAAATAATAGAACAGATTGGGTTCTATAGATCTGACTGGCAACCAGTCTACCGTAGAAAGCAATGGCAACCTACTGTGGGATAATTTTCTGCCCAGTCAGTCATTTCTTTTTTGAGACATGATCACCCAAAGTGTGTATCACATATGGCACTTAAGTGACTGATCCAAAACTTAGACAAAAGCAAGCCATCACTGTCAGAATTCCACGCCCATGGATCTTCAGGCCAGTAATTTGCTATCCTGAGCTATCCTCTACATTCTGTGATACATCATGTTTGCACTTATGTTTTTTAGAATTTTATTGTGTATTTTAAAAAGAAAAAAAAGATGTTTTAAAAATAGATTTTATCTAAATTGAATTCTTTGATTGCTAAATGGCATTGTTTGTTTTCAGGTAAAATATCTAAATCTAAATCTAAACTTATTTATAAATGGAACTTTGTGCGTGTGTCTGTGTGTGTGTGTGTGTGTGTCCGTTACCTATAGACACTGAAACGGCTGAACTGATTTTCTTGAAAATGTACACAGTTGTACTATAAGCATCTGCAAGTGTTCTTAGCTAGGTTTTGTGTTGAGGTACCCACGATAAATATCGAAAATCAAAAAAATCGGGTTATAGAAGGAGTGGTTTGATTTTAATCAAATTTGATACACTCAGACAAAGACATAAGAAACGATATTCAGAAGTTTCAAGGTTGCAGTTCTTACAATAGTGCAGAATATCGATTATATATATATATATATATATATATATATATATATATATATATAAAAGGCAAGATGTTTGTGTGTGTGTCTGTTTATTTGCCTGTATGTCTGTATTTTTTTCAGCCCTTTTATTTTAGTTTTTGCTTTGGGTTTGTCTCTAAGTAGGTATAATTGTAATTCTTAGTTTCAGCCATGATACCATTTACTCAGAGGACTTATTTAGCCTTCAAAATTCAGATTACGATGAAAAAAACTTATTTGATATCGATACCAGGAAATCAAAATTTGACTTACATCCATTCATTTTTCTTTCAGTCTATGATTTCGCTTTAACTGAAAACAACTATTGCTTTTTAGTCTTTTGTGCCAACTTCCAAAGAGTCTGAGCTTCAGGACCATGGATTAGTTTTAAAGCTTTCATTACACCTGAGCAATGCCGAGCTATACTGCAACTAAGTAGATATATTTAAATGGGTAATATTTCAAATCATTTTATGACATTTATCTGGCCTGTTATCTACTTGTTCATATGCAATTCAGCGCAGGGAAGTAAAAAAAAAAACTAACCAATGGGTTGCAAAAATCTAATACAGTGTAAATTGTCACCATTTTATATTTTTAATTTTATTAACTGCACAGTTGAGTTAGTTGGGCACTGTCTGTGACAAAAAAAAAACAAAAAAAAAACACCATCATGCTCTACCAGAAATATGGAAACAGTATGCTGTACTACTTGGAATATACGTCAGAAGTTCCAATGTAAATATTTCAGAGTGTTTGGATGTCAATCTGAAAACAGTGCAGAGATGAAAGTTAGAGGAGTCTAATGGTGATTACAAAGGTGTCTGAAGTGATCACTGCATCATGAAACAAAATCAAGAGAACCCAGTCATTAATGAAATAAAAAAAAAAAAAGTACAAGGCCTAATGATTTTATCATCAACAGAAAATCATCATTGGTAACTTCTTACCCAAGTACTTCAAATTTTGATTGCTTGAACGCAGAAATTTTCCCACAGCCCTCGATGCTTCCTCTAAAAGATCTGGGTCCGGTGCAATGCGACTAATGGTCAGTATGCATTCATAGATGATAGCTGCAAAAATAATAACATTGAAACAATTAAACCGAAAATAAACAAGAACATTAAAACAATGGCTTAGTGGATTAAGTATCAGTTTGCGAATGTAATGTAATTATGAGTTCAATCCTAGGAGTAGGTAGTGTAGTACGTATATAGTAACTATATTAGATGTGACATCTAAAAAAAAAAAATCACCACATTTCAGCTCTTAAGTTAAAGAGGAATTTTGTTTTGATTTTTGCAAAAAGTGATCTTTATTATTACAGAAATTACAAAAATGTCAAAGTATGGAGTTAGTAATTAGTGTTGCAGTCTTTGGCTTGAAGAATTGTTGCATTGAATGGAATATGTTTCAAATTCTCTCATATTTTTGTTTCCCGCATAACAGTGGCAATGGAAATTTCAAACTCACACAAAAAATAAAAAAAAAACATTTTCTTCCTAGCAGTGCAAACATAATATGGATGAATTGTGGTTAATTATTCAGCAACAGCAAGAATTCCAGAAGACATTGTTACCAATGCAAAAACAAAAACAACAAGGAATATGTCAAATTTATTTTTGCCTGACTCTGTTGCTAATTAGTAAATTCAAGTATGTACCAGAAAAAAATATTACATTCATATCATACTTCAGACGGTACAAGTCAATTTTCAGAGAAGTATGTCAAGAATGATCAGATGAAAAGAAATTATGTATTTTACAAAAACTATGTCCCACTGAACATAAAAAAATGTATAGATTTAATTTTGCTGAACATTCAAAAAAGTATTTAATGAAACTGTCAATTTTATCAAAGAATTTACTTTTTTTATGCACATCGGCCGTCATCATTATCTCATTCGTTACACCCAATGGTGTGTAGGGTAGCAACTTCTTGTTACTGTTTCCATAACATACTGTTTTTTTATGGGGCGGTGTTGTTAGCCCTGCGCCCAACCCCCAAACCTGAAGGACTTGTGGACCATTGTTGGTCGCAACGTTTACAGCACCTGGTATTCCCAAATGGTCACCCATCTAAGTAATGACCAGGCTTGATTACATTGGTAGTGCATGAACCTTATTAAGGACAAAGATGAAGATTTTGCTACATGTATATTTTTCCCCCCATTCTTCAGGGTAGTAATTCCAAAGCTCTTGAAGATTGTGTGGTTTTTGTTGAAGCACTTATGTCTTCAATTCCTAACTACAACAATTCAATTATACTGAAATCAGGACTTTGTGCTGGCCACTCTCTCATAAGATGAAAGTCATTTATCCATAAGAAACCTTTCTGCTGGACATGATGTGTAGCATCGAGAGTACCATCCTAGTGAAAGATTTCTCTGTCTTTGTAGTCTGGCAAAAGATTAGACTGTAGTAAACGAATATAGTTTTCACTGATTAGGTTTCTACCAAATTTTACAATCTGTGTTGTACTTTGCATTATTTCTTTCTTTCACTGGTCTTATATATTCTTTCATTTTTTTTTTTTATAATCATATCACTCCAAGCAAGGCATTTTACTGCCAGTTTTGCAGAGGGTTATATAGGATGAAAGTTATGAGAAAGAGTGACAGGTTATAGGGGGTGTCAGGAAGTGGATAAGAGAAGGATGGGAATACTGATGAGAGTGGAGTGGATGGAGAAAGGAGTATGAGAGAGAGGATGCAGGTTAGTGAAATAGAAGATGACTACTGACTTTACATTTAAATTCTTGGAGATGATAGCTGTCGGGAAAGTAAGTAAATGGAAGTGTTATAGTGGAACATCCTGCCATCCCCAAGAATAGAATGCTCTACTTTATAAAAGACAGTAACAAGTGATATGAATGGAAAAGGTCTTAGGCGAAGGCATTCATTATTTGATAGTCTATTCCACTCCAACCCGTGGCTTGCTTAAATGTGTATTATTGTTAATTGTACCTTAGTACAATAAATCTGTATTTCTTATTCCTGGTGTGGAGTTCCATTCTTCAACTGATCATTTTATACTGTATTCCTTTTCGGGATATATCAGGAAGGGAATTTCACAGGCGGGAAGTGCAAGAAAAGAAACTGCTGGAGTAGAATTTGCGTTTACAATTTATTGGTTTCACAGTAAAAGGGTAGGACCTAGTTGCTAATCTTGTGGCTCAAGTAAATTTATATGTAAGTGGCACTAGTTTATACTTAATTTATACTTAATTTTGAATACAAATTGTACTGAAAATTGCTTTATTTACAGCATTTTAATGATATTAACCTAACACAAATTATGCTATAATTTACTGGTTTTTGTTCTATTATAGTAACAGAGATATATATATATATATATATATATATATATATAGATCAGATAATTATTATGCAGATAACATGTTAAGTCAATTATTGGAAGGCAAGTCTAACAACTGCAAACTGCTTTTTGGATAGCTTTTTTTCTTGTGGCTCAATTAAATTTATATATAGGGGGCACCAGTGAGCTAAGTTCATTGGAGCAGAAGCCGTGAAAGTATTTGTAGAAGAAACACAGGGAAGCCACTCTGCGCTGGTGAGAAAGTGACTGTATCCGAGCTGCCAAGTCGGGATCTATCACATTACAGATTAGAATGTAAATCTATTTTGCATTCATCACTAGGCGGCACAAAGAACCAAATAGACTACATGACTATAAACAAGAGATTCAGGAACACAGTGGTTCAATACAAAACCAACCCAGATGCTGACTGCAGAAGTGACCATGTCCCAGTCATCTGCAAACTAAGGTTAAAACTCCAGAGAATGAAAAAGCCCAGCACAGCACCGAAGCTGAAATACAACACGCTCATGAATGACCTCAACCTGCAGAAAGAATACACTAACAGCATGAGAAAGAAATATGATGAACAAATTGAAAAAGGACACGCAAAATGGGACTCACTAAAGGAAGCGATGGTGACATCAGCAAATAACATTGCCCCAAAGAAAACCAGACACAGAAGAAAAAACAAGTATATGACTGAAAAGATTCTTGACATGATGCAAAAAAGACAAAAAATAATGCCAAGACATGGAAGGGAATACAGGAAACTACACAGGAAGATAAGAAACAAATGCAGACAGGCTAAAGAGGAATGGCTCAACAACAAATGCACAGAGGTAAAGAGACTAAGCAGGACCAATAAAACAGACATGCATAGAGAGATAAGAGAACTGACAGGACAAAATACCTGCTCCTCAACAAGATGCATAAAATCCAAGGATGGAACGATAATATTGGAGAAAGAGGAAATACTCCAGCGATGAGAAGAGTATATAAAGGATCTTTTCTGTGACAGGAAAGAGCAACCGAGAATACACAAAAATGAGGACGGACCAGAAATATTAAAATCTGAAGTAGAAGTTGCAATGGACTAACTGAATAGAAACAAAGCAGCTGGTCTAGACAGCGTCATAATAGAGCTCTGGAAGAATTCGGCATAGAAAATATTATTGAAATAATAAACAAAATTTATAATAATGGAACAATACCAGACGACCTACGCAAGTGAATATTTATAGCATTGTCGAAGAAGCCAGATGCAAACGAGTGCGAAATACACAGAACTATCAGCTTAATGAGTCACGTTACAAAACTGATTGTCAGAATCCTGATGAATAGAGCGAGAAGCAGAATCAGGCCAGAGATATGACAGGAACAGTGCGGTTCGTTAAGGAAACTCGAACAAGGAACGCCATATTTATGATTAGAATGCTCTCCGAAAGAGCAATACAAATGAAGAAGGAATTGTACCTATGTTTTATTGATTATATGAAGGTATTCAACAAAATACGACACAAAGAATTGATGGAGATGCTCGGCAACTGAGACATTTTTGGGAAAAACCTAAGAGTAATCAAGAATCTCTACTGGCAGCAAACTGCCTGTATATGAACAGGCAATGATTTCAGCAGATTTACAAAGATAGAAAAAGGCGTAAGACAAGGATGTGGCTTTTCACCGGATCTGTTCAACTTGTACAGTGAGAATATTTTGAAGACCCTAAATGCTATGCCAGGATTCATTATTGGAGGCCACAATTTGAACAATATAAGGTATGCAGATGACACAGTGCTGATTGCAGACACTGAAAGAAAACTACAAGATCCCCTACAGAAGGTAGCTGTGAAGTGACAAAAAAGGATTACAAATAAACTGTAAGAAAACTGAATGCATGGTCATCCACAAAAAGAGCAAATCAAAATGCCAAATACAGGTGGGGGATACTAGAATCAAGCAAGTACAAAAATTTAAATACTTAGGAAGTGTTCTAACAGGAGATGGAAAGTGCGACACAGAGATCCGAAGGCAAATTAGCATGGTGAAGGACACATTCCAGAAGCTGAGTAAAGTACTAAGACAAAGGAAAATTTCACTAGAAATAAAGAAGAGAGTGCGAGATTGCTATGGGATGTCAGTTCTTTAATACGGCAGTGAATGCTGGACAATATCATTGAAGATGAGAAAAAAACTTGAAGTAGCAGAAATGTGGTTCTACAGAAGGATGCTGCGGATATCATGGACTGACCATGTGAGCAATGATGAGGTAGTGGAAAGAATGGCAACCAAAAGAAAATTAATACTGAGCATCAGGAAGAGACAACTGAGGTTCCTGGGACATGCAATGAGGAAGGTGGGCTTGGAGAACTTGATACTGACAGACCAGATAGAAGAAAAAAGAGACAGAGAAAAGCAGTGAATAACATATTTGAGGGGCCTGGTCCAGAGATAGGGAGACATGGAAAACCATGAATGCCTACGTCCTGAAAGGACAGGGCACATAGAAGAAGAAGAAGAATATCCTCTTTAGAGATTACCATCAGCTGTCACCAATTTCTCCTTAATCCCTAATCTTATACCATCTTAAAGCTCTTCCTTTTCAATGGCAATTTTACTTATGAAAAATGTCAGGGATTTGAAGTTGAAGTGGGGGAATAAACTGAAATTAGGGGTCTGACAGATCTGTTGTGAATGTAGCTATTGGGAGATGGTTAATGTTTCTTTGATTCAGCCTAACATAATTGATTCAGTCATACATAACTGAACTCCCTACAGCTTACAAGTTATTCAAATCATCAGAAGGTTGGTTGCAGATTGGAGTGTTGGATGTGTGGAATAGTAGAAGAATAAAAATATACATTTTGTGTGTTAAAATAGAAATTTATTAAAAGGAATGAATAACATAAGTTGTAAAAGTTAATGTGCAATTAGAAACATTATTAAGAAGTTAAGAGTAGAGTTCATGTTCAATGAGAAAATTAAGGGTATCAAGAAATGAAGAAATATTCTAGTAGTAATTTGTAGTTAGGTGGGAATGTCTTTGAATGGAGAAGAAGAAGAAGTAAAAGGAATCAGTATCTGAGAAAGAAGGAGAAAAAGGGCGAATGTCCAGGTCACTTGAAGTTTCTTCCATTACATTTTAGCATTTTTCACTGCTGCTTTCATCCTGACACTGGTTGATGCTGAAGCCATTTATATAGTCCTTTAGAATTTTGCACCTGATCGCTAAGTCTTGCAATTCATTTCCATTGGTCAGAAAACCAGTTTAACATCTACTTGAGGAATCCGGTTTCAACTTTTTCGTTAAGCACATGGTCAATCCTTTTTCTATTTGGGAAAAACCAGGATTTCATACGTCATTGTGAATTTTTGTAAAAGTGAAGAAGAAAGTTGATTTTAATTCTTAATTTCCTATCCTACATGATATTTTGTTAAAAATCACTGCATGAGGCACAAAGAATCTACCCAGTTAATGTAAATGCAGGCATCACACAATATACAAGCTCACTCAATGGAATCTTACTACTTACTGACTAGCTTTTAATTGCTTTTATAAATAATATATATTAAGGACACTATTGTCTTTTGAAAAACATTATTTTTATTTTTTTAATGGATTTTATAAATAATATATATTAAGGACACTCAGTTAAGTGCCATACGTGATACATGCTTGGGCGATCATGTCTCGAAAGAGACATGACTGACTAGGCAGAAGATTATCCTGCAGTAGGTTGCCATTGCTTTCTGCGGTAGAATGGTTGACGACCAAGGCTATAGAACCCAATCTGTCCTGTTATTTAACCCATAACTGGAAGGAATAGATGGATTAATACCTTTCCCAAGGGTATTTGCGCGTAAGTGAATGCAATGAATTCGGCTGGAATTGAACTCGGCTCCCCGATTTCTCGTTCCAAGCCTATATCCAATGCACCACAATGCACTATTGTCTTTTAAAAAACATTATTTTTCAATAAATAATTTTTACAAGAATTGTTTCCATTTTTTTTACTGAGAATAATTTAAGTGTTAAATCTTTTAAAATTCCAGATTAATTTCACCCATTTTGATGATGATATTATTAAGTAAAAACTATATTTACTTAGTTTTGAATTTTTTGTATGTGTATAAACATGCCAACTTTTTTTAGATAGAGATATTCATACAGGATATTATCAGACAATTAGAGCAATAACTATAGTAAATTTAAAGCCAAAATATCTCAAATTCAATCAAACTTTAGATTATAGAGAATATTTTCCTAAATTTTCAAGATTACTGAGCACTTAAATTATATATAAATGGCGCTCATGTTACATTCAATTATCTTTTATGAATAAGGCTCCCTCGAAGAACAACATTAGACAAACAACAAGCTGCCTTTAAGCTTTCAACACATCAACAAATTTAGCAAACAGCTACCAACATGTTAAAAAAATGCGTTTCTGCAATATTTTAAACTTAGAGTAAATAATATTTGTTTCAAATCAGATTAATTATACTTTAAGTCAGCTAATATACCTCAAATTTTTAGGAAAGTATATTTTATTTTTGGAAGATATTTTTTAATAAAGATAATTACACTACAATAACATGGGCTAAAAATAGCACAAAAATAAAAATAAAAAACTCCTTCTAGTCAATTTAAATCACATTTGAAATACAGCAAACTTTTGCTTATTGGAAATATTAAATTGAATCTATTAACTGAAATTAAAACTAAAATAAAAATTCTAAGAAAGATATTTCATTTTCAAAAAATTCATTTTAAACCTTAGGTACCACAAATCTGCGGAGATACCTACTTAAGAACAAACATGAAAGAACATAAATGAAACAAAAAAAGAAACTAAATGAAATTCGTGAGACTTTTTACCCAAAAACATTAAAAAATGATTTAAATTTATAACTATTATTCGAATTATTGTCCTCATCTTGGTTGCCATTTTGACGTTTCAGCCGTTGTACATTCCGGCCTTTTTCAGGTGCTAGAAATTTCAAACCGAACCCTTTATTACGACCACTGAGGTATATCATTCACATTCCTTGTGCAAAGTCTCTTTTGGTAGTCATGAATGATGTCCCTCTAACCCAACTCACTAAGTTACCTGTTCATCACTGCTGTAGCCCGGTATTGAACTTTTAACTCTTCTGATATGTATGCATGCGTATATATATATATATATATATATATATATATATATATATATATATATATCTAGTCATCCGCAGACAGAACTGTTTCGCTGTATCACAGCTCATCAGTACAGTTAAGACTCCGATTACCTTTAACCCAGGATTGAAACCCGACCGAACTGGCGTCAGTCGGCGATTCTATCTCTGGGCTATGGGCGTTCAGTAGGAGGTAGACTTTTTAGTTCGTATATTGCCATTATACCCGCCCAATAGCTAGAGTGCTCTAATTCATTTTACTGAATGAGCGATGCGTACATGCCAGAGTAGCTACTGTTTTTCAAAGTCTACCATTCTTCCAGAGTGCTCAATCAGGGTGTGAGAGCGTGTATGTGTGTGTGTGTGTGTGTGTATATATATATATATATAATGTATGTATGTGTGTATATATATATATATATATATATATATATATATATATAAATATATAAATAATGTATGTATGTGTATATATATATATATTTATATATATATATATATATTTTGTGAAAGGTGTGTAAGTATGACTAGTTAACAATTATTGCAATGCATTTTTTTTAGTCAATTCTACTATAATGTGTCTCCTACTCAATACAGCAGTCACCGTTCTGCCTGTCACCTCATTATATGCTTTTTCATCTCCTCACTGACACCCAAAATTTACATATGGGAAAAGATGCTCATGTATTTAAATGTAAAGTCAATCGTCTTGGGGCAATATGATTATAAAAAAAAAATTTATGCAAGAGAGTATTCAACTGCAGGACCTATCTGTTTTCAATATGTAACCTGCAAAGCAGCCATTTTTCCTTTTAAGGCAACTTACATGCAAGGCACGTTCAAGTTCATTTTCATTCTAGAGGTTAGCCATTTTCTTTTAATGTTGCAAAAAATGCATGCAACCCTGGGTCTCTTTGCCCTCTGTGGTAGTTCACTATAGGCCCCGCCCCAAGCTCGTGATCACAGCAAATGCAACCAAGGGGCAGCTCTTCTGGGGGTACTCAGAAGAGCATGGGGGTTAACATAAGCTTTGTCTTTAGACGAATCATCACTGGATGAATCATTGGGTTCTCCTTTGGCAGACTCCGCACTGCTGGTATCAAGAGAATTGCCTGGTGAATTTCATCTCAAGTTGCTCAATAGTTCACTTTCTGCTGAATCACCTCCACATTATGATAGAGTATGACTCCCCCCCCCACACATACACACCAAAGGAACAAGGAATTTCGTCAATTTGTAGTAACTGCAAACTGTTAACCTTGGTTATATGAACAGTTTTAAACCTGGTAATACACCTCCCTGGCAGAATCTTAACTTAGATAATATCCTCCATCCTATATGTTCCTTGAGTATTCCATGTTACAGGTGGAAACATCACATCAAAGCCTCATATACAGACATAATACTTACAGAGCATATCTGCTGGCATTGTAGAAGGTGAGAGGGTGTCCTTAGGTGTGATGTTATGCCAGGAGACTGGCTCTGGTATGGAGCACTGCTTTCAGAATTTTAGGGAAAAGCATGTAAAATTGTGCTGTCTTCTATGGCTAGTTAACAATTACTGCAATCCATTTATTTAGTCAATTCCTCCACAACACGTGTCTCCTACTTGATACAGCCGTCACCATTCTACCTGTCATCTAATCTCCTTACTGACAGCTAAAATTTACATATATGAAAAGATACTCCTGAGAGAATATTAAAAAATGCATGCAACTCTGGGTCTCTTTGCCTTTCAAACTATTGTTCTCATTTTGGTTGATAGAGATGTTATTAAAAACACAAAGTTTCAACCAAGTACCCTCTGATCATCATCAGGTGTCCATTGATAGGCAGATATGGATTATCTGTTGATTATTGTGATATATCCTATGATATTAGTTATTGTTTGTTCCTGCTGGATTAGTGCATCACTACCAGATCCAAGGATTAAACTCATGACCACTAGATGATAACTCATAAATAACCAACTGCTATATTTACTATGCCACCATCCTGAAGCACATTTGTGGTTTATTTTTTTGAGCCTTTTATATTCAGTGCCATATGGTTTTGACAACTGGTTATAATAGTGAGTTCATACCACTTTTTCATAATTTTTGGTATTTATTTCTGAGATGAGTAAATTTCAATACTTTGGTATTATTTCAAACTTTTGTTCTCATCTTGGTTAATAATGATGTTATTATAGAAATGTTCTGTCTGTAATAACATCTATATCAACCACGATGAGAAAAATAGTTTGAAATAATATCAAGATATTTCAAACTATTGTTCTCATTATGGTTGATATAGATGTTATTATAGACAAAACATTTCTATAATAACATCATTATTAACCAAGATGAGAACAAAAGTTTGAAATAATATCAAGATATTTCAAACTATTGTTCTCATCGTGGTTGATATAGATGTTATTATAGACAGAACATTTCTATAATAACATCATTATTAACCAAGATGAGAACAATAGTTTGAAATAATATCAAGATATTGAAAATAGCACTTCTCAGAAATAAATACAATGTGTGTATTAGTGTTGTGGAGTAGTTTTCGCACTGAAGGTAATAATCGTGCTATGTCGGTTGCTAATTGACTTAACGTACCCAAAATTGGAGTAGATAGACTGAACTATCGCCCGGTTCACACTCCACCCATGTCTATTGAACAGGTGTAGAGGCTCATCCCTTGTTCCCTGTTTAGGATGTCGTTTCCGGCTTTCTGTTTTCCAATCTATTCACTCTTACGTCACCCCTGCACACCAGTGGCCTTACCGCCTTGCTTGGGGTGATATGATTAAAAAAAAAAAATGTTAGGAACTTGGTAATCTTCCACAGAAAAGCTGACTCCTTAGTATTTGGCTAACTGCCGACTAATATCAACTGCTTAGTAGTTCTACTGAACTCCAATAAAACTCTAAAGAACTCCTACGAACTTCTCAAGAACTTCTCGTTAAGTCTTATTAATAAAGGAGGGAGAGTCCATTATCTGAGGAATAGGTGTGTTTCCCCATAACATTATTATTGGAGGAAGGGTCCATTATCTGAGGAATAGGTGTGTTTCCCCATAACATTATTATTGGAGGAAGGGTCCATTATCTGAGGAATAGGTGTGTTTCCCCATAACATTATTATTGGAGGGAGGGTCCATTATCTGAGGAATAGGTATGTTTCCCCATAACAATTAGGTAAGAAAAATAGAATAAAAAGACACTACTCACCAAAGGCAATATTTTCTTTCATGTTGGCACGTTGCAGAACTTCTTTCAACACAGGATACACTGTTAAGCTAAAACTGGGAGAGAAAAAAGAATTATCAATATATTGGGATCAAGGCAATGTACCAAAAGGCGGCAGTTTGAAGATTATATAACTACTGACTGAAATGGTGTACACCTTTACAACATTTCTGTTACTAAGTAACATTTTTTCTTTCAAGACATGATCACCCAAAGCGTGTATAACGTATGGCACTTAACTGACTGGGACTTGGCCAAAATGTGTCGATAATAACAACTGTAACAATCAAAGATGTGAAGAATGATATGAATAATTCAAAATTATACACTTTCGGAGAATCTGTAATGTGATAAATTCCGACTTGGCAGCTCGGATACAGTCACTTTCTCACCGGCACAATTTGGCTTCCTTGTGTCTCTTCTACAAATACTTTCACGGCTTCTGCTCTAATGAACTTAGCTCACTGGTGCCCCCTATATATAAATTTATTCGAACCACAAGATTAGCAACTAGGTCCAACCCTTTTACTGTGAAACCAATAAATTGTAAACACAAATTCTACTCCAGCAGCTTCTTTTCTCGTACTTCCCGCCTGTGGAATTCCTTTCCATTTACTTGTTTTCCCGACAGCTACAATCTCCAAGAATTTAAATGTAAAATCAATAGTCATCTCCTATCTCACTAACCTGCATCTTCTCTCTTGTGCTTCTTTCTCCGTCCACTCCAGTCTAATCAATATTCTCATCCTTCTCTTATCCACTTCCTGACACCCACTATAACCTGTCACTCTTTCTCATAACTTTCCTCCTGTGTAACCCTCTGCAAAACAGTGGCAGTAAAATGCCTTGCTTGGAGTGATATGATTGTAATATGCTTTCCCATGTGTAAAATTCCATTTTAATCTGAAACAAGCATTTCAGTCAATCTATTTCAAAAACAATTCCTACTTACTTTTTGTCATCAGCACCAAGGAGTGTGAGCAACCGCAGTAAGGAAATTTGCATCCATGGGTTAGGGATAGAATGGTAATCATAGTCTGGTGGAAGCTTCCGTTTTAAAATCTGTTGTAAGATGTTCAGGAATGGAGTTCCAAGATTCTTGTACTGAGATGGATTTTCCTGGAGTGAAAAAAAAAAAAGAAAAAAAAAGAAAAACTTATCAGTCAAAATTACGCTCTTTTATAAATTAAAAAGACCATGATGATTTTTTTAGCATACATGCAGAAATTATTCAATAATTAACATCATCATCTAATGGTCCACTTTGCTAATATTGCCAGTTAAAGTTTTACAGGTGTCTCACTGATGTAGCCTTGTACCAGACAGGAGATAATGGCTCTCCAGTATTGTCTTTTGCTGTTTTCTAGTTTGACAATAATCAGATGCTTAAAATTGACAGAAAACCAAATCTGACCTTATAGACAAAATGCTGGCCCCTGTAAAGATACATTGTGCATATACAGGGGGTCCCAGAATTAATTATCTATTTCAGTGAAATTGGACAATTTCTTTAAAAAAAACTCACTTATTTTTATTTATCAGCTTTAACATGTGTTAGAAATGTAGAAATTTCTAATTTTGTTTATAACTTCGTAATTTTATTTTCATTTCTTTTCAGTTGCTTGGTTGATTTTTAGCGGTATATCTCAAACTTGAAAAACGCAGCAAGAGTTCTTTCCAAACAAAATGTAGATCAGTAATCTCAAATGCACAAAATGGTTGAAACATACTGACAATAACAACAAAGATAAGGAAAATAGTCCGATTATAAATAATATAAAGAATGATAACTTTTCATCACAGAAATTCAAACCGAAAGAACCACTTTTATTCCAATGCATTTTTAGTACCAGCTGAGCTAATAAGCTATGGTTTCTACAAATGGCCGTTTCACCTAAAGGGTATAACCCATCAGGCCCAGGAGGGCAAACTAAGGGGTAAAAATTAATTCACTTCAACTGCATCAGATTCACCAAATGAGCGTTTCATTTTTTTTTTTGAGAGAGTTTTTAGTTTCTTCTTTTAGTGAAAGTTTAGCAAGGATGTACGTTGTGGTGCAGTAGATATCAACTCAGAACGAGAGATTGGGGTGCTAAGTTCGAATTCCAGTTGAATTCTTTGCATTCACTTATGCACAAATACCCTTGGGAAAGGTATTAATCAGTCTCTTCCCTCCAGTTATGGGTTAAATAACAGAACAGATTGGGTTCTACAGTCTTGGTTGGCAACCAGTCTACCGCAGAAAGCAATGGCAACCTATTGCGGGATAATCTTCTGCTCAGTCAGTCATATCTCTTTTGAGACATGATTGCACAAGCCTGTTTCACGTATGGCACTTAACTGACTGACTGAATATAATAGTTGAAAACATGATTAGGGCTTCTACTGGGCATAAAGTGGGGGATCCAATTCATATTGTTTTGAAGTAATAAACTGATCCCCCACTAATTACTTCATAATATAATACATATCTTCCCCCTCTACCTAAGAGTCAAATAATAGGACAGATTGGGTTCTATTGCCTTGGCTGGCAACCAGTCTACTGCAGAAAGTAATGACAACCTACTGTGGGATAATCCTCTGCCCAATCAGTCATGTCTCTTTCGAGACATGATCGTTCAAGTGTGTATCATGTATGGCACTTAACTGACTGACTGATAAATAAGCAAATTTTTTTTTTTATGTGTATATAAAATGTTGTTATTTGTTCCCCTTTGGGTTCAAAGTTTAAAATTATCATACTGCCCTGTTAATATTATAGCTCCCTAAACTCCTGAATACTTGCTACCCTATCAGGAATTCAAAAAATATCCACGGTGACAATAATGCCCATGTCAAGAATTATTGGTTTATACTTAATTTTGAATACAAATTGTCCTGAAAATTGCTTTATTTACAGCATTTTAATGATATTACCCAAACACAAATTATGCTATGATTTACTGGTTTTTGTTCTATTATAGTAACAGATATATATATATATATATAGATCAGATAATTATTATGCAGATGACATGTTAAGTCAATTATTGGAAGGCAAGTCTAACAACTGCAAACTGCTTTTTGGATAGCTTTTTTTCTTGTGGCTCAAGTAAATTTATATATAGGGGGCACCAGTGAGTTAAGTTCATCGGAGCAGAAGCCGTGAAAGTATTTGTAGCTTTTCTTTGGTTTGTTTTACAGCCTATCAACACCTCAATGGATTATTTAATACCAAGAAGATTTTTACTATAGATTCATATGAACAGAATATATATTCTTATTAAAAAATCATTTTGTAGATCAGGTTTCATTGACATATTTTTGTAAAGAGGGTTTGGTCAAGAGTCAGACATAAAGCTGGTATATATATATATATATATATTTTCAAAAATAGATTGCAGGTAATAATTTTTCCTTCAAAAATAATTACCAGCAATCCATTTTTGAAGGAAAAATTATTACCAGCAATCTATTTTTGAAAAAAACATTGATTGCTGGTAATAATTTATCCTTCAAAAATGGACTGCTGGTAATATTTTCCTCCCCAAAAAAGTATTGCTAAAATTTTTAGACTAAAACTCCATTTTTATACTTTCATAGTGTTTTGTCCCCAGTTTGGGTGTTAACAGTTAACTATTAGCCCATAGCTGGAACCCTAACAGGTGTGACCACCCTGGGATAGTTTGGATTTGGTGACAACAACAATTAAGAGGTGGTTCCACACTCCTCAAAACCTCCTGATCAGAGGCCTTACTGCCAGATGCAGTTTATTGTCATACCCTGGGCCGTTAATTTTTATCTCGGTGAAAATCACATAATATTTTTGGTTGATCTTTGTTTTATGTAACCTCAAGAGGATTATATATTTTCTAGAGAGTTTTCAACACTCCAGTCTTCCTCAGATGTATGATATATATATATATATATATATATATATATATATATATATATATATATGTGTGTGTGTGTGTGTGTGTGTGTGTGTAAGCATGTTTTGTTAAACAATAGAACGATAGAGACAACTTCGTCTTGCATATTTTCTTTTGTATTTTCTCATTTTCTAATGAGGCTTTTTATTTCTGAATTATATTTATTTAAAGATTTGTTGTGGTTAGATTTTTCAGTTAATAGTTGAAGATTATATTGGATATTGAAAAGTTTAATATGAATCGTTTAGCCTTCGTTCATCATTGGGGTCATAATTC
This sequence comes from Ascarosepion bandense, assembly GCA_037127315.1. Classification (NCBI taxonomy): domain Eukaryota; kingdom Metazoa; phylum Mollusca; class Cephalopoda; order Sepiida; family Sepiidae; genus Ascarosepion; species Ascarosepion bandense. The sequence goes on from JBBBDQ010000244.1 coordinate 5,175,581, forward strand.
CGCCAAAAATTCTAGAGGCACTACATATCAGAAGTAATAAACCTCTTATCAATCGCACAGCTTACCAATTTTCTGGTACTGAGTTGTGTTTAGAGGGTTTATTTGAAATATAATTAAGGTAAATAATTCTTTGCCTCTGGGTAATTAGATAATTCACATAATTACTTCCCATAAAGTTTAAATTCCCTAACATATTTTTTTACGGTATTTAAAAATCTTTAACAACCCCAAGTATTCCATATTATCGATATTTCATGCATCTACGTGATCACTTATCTTCACATTATTACTTCCCTTGAATTTTAAAAAAATTTTCTTAATGTTTATTTAGTTCTTCAAAATATCCTAACACTTTTCCTGCTACAAGGCAATTTTTGATGTCTAAACTGTAATTATGACCCTGATGAACGATGACATTCGAAAGTACTCGGTTAACCTTTGGATAACTTTCACATAAATATAATTCGGAAATAAAAAGCCTCATTAGAAAATATGAGAAAATACAAAAGAAAATATGCAAGACTAAGTTGTCTCTGTTGTTTAACACAACGTGTTTAAAAGAAAAGATGCTATCAAAATATACACACTATATATATATATATATATATATATATATATATATATGTGTGTGTGTGTGTGTGTGTCACGGGCAGAAATAATTTGTGAAATCTACTGTGAATATGTGTTATGGGGAAACACACCTATTTCTCAGATAATGGACTCTCCCTCTTATATTAATAAGAGTTAACAGGAAGTTCTTGGGAAGTTCATAGGACTTCTTTAGAGTTCTATTGGAGTTCAGTAGAACTACTAGACAGTTGGTATTAGTCGGCAGTTAGCCGAATACTCAGGAGTCAGCTTTCAGTGGAAGATTATCAAGTTCCTAACATTTTGGGTGTGTTAAGTCGATTAGCAACCGACATAGCACGATTATAACCTTCAGTGCGAAAACTACTCCACAACAATATGGGAATAAATAACAAAAAAATAAAAAATAAAAAAGGTTGGTTTTAGAAAGACAACTTACCTTGATAAGCATATGATACAAATTAAGAGAAACACTGACAACACTTGGATCTTTGTCACAGAGGGCTTCACTAAATTTCTTGGGGACTTGGGGCACTAAATCTGGGTTCTTACGCCAAATGTTGAATAATGCTGCTACAGCTTTTTTCTTACAGAGGGCCTGGAAAGAAAATAAAGCAAAACAATAAACCCCTTGTGTCTTAGTGGCTTTGTTTTTTCTTGTGAAATAATTTAAAACAATTTAAGAATCTTGAAAGATATAGCAGGAACACCAGACCAGGTATGGCAGTAATATTCAATGCACAGATGAATAGAAGATTTATAAACGTGCAAGATGGATTCTGTCAAGAAAAATTGTCTTGTGCAAGCTTTTTTACTTTTAGCAATATTTTTTCAAATGCTGCCCCCACCCATGAAAATACATTATCATTTATTAATTCACATTAATTAATTATAACTTTTCAAGATAGGCCACAAAGGGTGAATAATCAAGGGAGGTAACTGTAAATCTTACCTGGAATGAATGAGTTTCTCTTCAACTACAGGAAGCACTAATGGAATCATTTCTGTGTTGGCCAGACGACTGACTGCAGACAAAGCAATACAGTTGTCAAGAATGTTAGTGCTTCTCAGATCCTAGAGTCAAGCAGGAGAAAAAAAGAGGAAATTAATTTTCTGAAAAATAGTGATAGGTCACCATCTGGAATTTTATTGATTTTATATTATTTTTTAATACCATGTGCCTTTATTTCTCTATTTTCTGTGAACTGCCATGCAGTTTTGGGAATTTTTTTCCATGGTTTTCCTTCTTTTAGACTGGTTGCTACCCAATGCTACAGAGAATAATCTCCCCTGGTGGAAGGAGAAAAAAAAAAAAGAATCATACCTTTACCAAGAGCGTTAGTGCAAAAATAAATACAACAGATTAATCCAGAATTTGAACTGGGTTTGCCAATTCCATTCTTCACCCCAATAAACATTACACCAGTCATACATCAAATGAGCAAACAAAGTTTAAAAAAGATTTTTTTTAAATTAGTTAATTAACCTACTAAACAAAGTATTGTCATGTGGAAAGTGGTATCAGTAATCCAAGTTCAAATTCTGGTCTGGTCTGTTGCATTCCCTTTCACATTAATTGTAGAATACCATGAATTCATTTCTCTCTCCCAATCTATGGGTTAAATAGTAATGTAAACTGGGTTTTCTAGCATTGGATGGCAATCAGTCTAAACAAAGGAAAACTCTGAATTCAAACTGTTATGAAAGTAAAAGGAAACCACTATCTTTCCCCAAGAAGGCATGGCAATTCACAGACAATAAAGAAAAGGTTGGTTGGTTGTTTTGTTTTGTGGCATATCAACCCCAGTGGGTCATTTAATGCCAACAAAATTTTGAAATAAATTTATAGTGATAGTTTGGTAATAAAATGTGCATGTTTACATACATATTGGAACCATTTTTCAATTACTCATATTTTTGAGTACAATCCAACTTCTTTTAGGAAATTTACAATCTGGGATGGTTTTATTTTTTGTAACAATGAAGAAAAGGAATCTGTAGCAAAAAAAAAAAAAAAAAAAAAAAAAAGCAGGAAATCACTCCACTATGTTTTTTTCTCAAGAATACACAGCAATTCCAACATAATCAAGTGAAGGAATCTGTGAGGAAGTCAACGGAAAACTGCTCCACATTTTTTTCACAAGAAAAGATTCACATATAAAAAAAAGCCGTCTATGAAGAAGGCAACGGGAAACCACTCAATTATCTTTAATAAGAATACATGGCAATTTACAGATAATGAAGAAACATTCAACTAGCTACAATCGACTACATCCTAAAGTAACATGGCATTAAAAATGCAACAGATTACATAACACACTAACCTGCTCCCATTCTATCAAGCACTCTTCCCATCTGCCCGACCCTCATCCTCGCTATCCTTACTCATCTGTCACCTTTCTCCTGACATTCCCTATGTCTATCCACTCCTTCTCTTTACCTTCCCCTATGTGGCCTTGTTTTTGTTGCATTCAAAACAAGAAATAGAGTTTACTACTGGCAAGTGTTACGAGGAGAAAAGGGGAAAGTAAGGAGTCAAATATCTTTACCGAGTTAAGCTGGCGAAGAAGTTAAGCGGTATACTTTTTGGAAATCCTCAAATGAGTATATAAAGAATAATTTTTAGTATGGTCAATGAAAGAGTCAAAAATATGTATTTACCCATTTTGTTCCATGAGGTTTTCTTTCAGGTTTTAGCTGGTCGGCAACTTTCTTATAGATTCTTTCAGCTGGATATAAATCCTTGAATCACAACCGGAGTTGATAACATCAGCAAACCCTGGTAACAACTGACTATTCTCTGCCCAAAACCTATTTTTATAGGGGCTAACACCTAATTTGCATATTTCTAGAACTTTTAGAACTCTCGATTTTACTGGAATATTCCACAATTTTCCAGAACGTTCTATTCTTAATTTCCTTATTTTTACAACTACTTCATGAATTAAAACTTTTTGGGAATAACACTTAAGACTCAACAGAATCCATTACTATAACTTTTTATACATTATTAATATTAATTTTATATATAAATGCAACCTTGTAACAGTTATACCACTCTGGTAATAAAGTAGTTTATCTACATTTCACTGTGTATCTCTTCATTCCATGATACAACAATAGTCACAGTATTTGTCTCGTTATTCTCTGTACGTACTTTTGTTGGTTGTCTTTTTTTTGTGCCAATTTTAGGTTTGTATGAGGTTTAGAGATTTTCCATAGAGTTAACATATTTATTGTGATTGGTGTTACATTTTAAGGATCTTTATTTATTTGTTTTAGTACTTCATTAATTCGAAGTCTAACTGAATGGATGGCTATTGGTTTATTTCTATTGAACTGATATAATGAGGTCCATATGTTTTTTTGGTATACTAAGTTATTTGGGTTGAATTGTAGTTTTAGTGCATATTGAAGGGATAATTTTTCCCATGTCAAAGATATAGGTCGTTCACTGCCATCAACATAGAGACTTTGTACGAGTGAAGTCTGGACAGCTCTTAGGCCTAGATTTTGTGTGGGTTGGAGTTTATTAAGATAAGATTGACATGTGGCACTCTAAATAAACAAATTATCAAACCACGAAGTAGGGATTTTTGTCAAAGCATTTATCCTGGTACACCGGTCAGTCAGTTAAGTGCCATATGTAATACATGTTTTGGCGGTCATGTCTCGAAAGCGACATGACTGACTGGGCAGAAGATTATCCCGCAGTAGGTTGCCATTGCTTTCTGCGGTAGACTGGTTGCCAGCCAAGGCTATAGAACCCAATCTGTCCGGTTATTTAATCCATAACTGGAGGGAAGAGACAGATTAATACCTTTCCCAAAAGTATTTGCGCATAAGTGAATGCAATGAATTCAACTGGAATTCTAACTCGGCTCCCTGATTTCTTGTCCTGAGCCGATATCCACTGTGTCACCATGCACATCCCCCTAGTAAATCAGCTGGTTCAAATTTAGTATTTAGTATTGTTGAAGTTTACAAACTCTGTTTCATTCAATTTTGTAAACCATTCGATGAAATTTGAACCTAGTACATCAGCTGGTTCAAATTTAGTATTTAGTATTGTTGAAGTTTACAAACTCTGTTTCATTCAATTTTGTAAACCATTCGATGAAATTTGAACCTAGTACATCAGCTGGTTCAAATTTAGTATTTAGTATCGTTGAAGTTTACAAACTCTGTTTCATTCAATTTTGTAAACCATTCGATGAAATTTGAACCTAGTACATCAGCTGGTTCAAATTTAGTATTTAGTATCGTTGAAGTTTACAAACTCTGTTTCATTCAATTTTGTAAACCATTCGAAATTTGAAATTTGCCTAGTACATCAGCTGGTTCAAATTTCATCCACTGGTTTACAAAACTGAATGAAACAGTTTGTAAACTTCAACATGTGCCAGTGTGTAGCAAAGAATTCTAATATAATGAAACTACAAATGATTTAAGCAGAAATAGATGGTCAAACAGGGTAAGTTCCAATCATTTACACATGCCAAACACACAATGAATATTAAAGCAAAACTTTTGAGAAAGAAGAATACATGTGACAGGGAATAGAGTACATCTTTCTTCTTTTTGTTTTTTTTTTTTACCTTGAGTATGGTGTTAATCAGTAGAACAACCAGTTCATGGTCTTCGTGTAACAAAATACCAGATGAGAGGTAACCTGAAATAAAATGATAAAAATCATCAATCAGAAATTCAAACCCACAATTAAAAAAAAATAAAGAAAGGAAAGAAAGATATCTATAATTTTGAAAATAAAAAAAAAAGATAAAACAAAAAGTCAACATCATTGAAAAATTAAAAATAAGTTACCATAACAACAAACACTAATAGAATTGATAAAATCCTTGAATAGTACATAAAATAATGTATTTAGTAACTAATCTTGTTTAATTATACATTTTACTTTTTTTTCTTTTGAGTAGGTAAAGAACGGAAGTTTTACCATCGGGAGGGCCACCATTGTTGTGGTGGATAGAGATAGTTAAGAATGTCCCTAGGAGACATTAAAATTTTATTTATTTATTTTTTATTCTAATATTCATTTTCTTGAGAACATGTTTAGGTGATCAAAGAAATAGACTTTTATAGGAAAATATACATTTTTGAAGGAAAAATATTACCAACAATACATTTTTGAAGAAAAAATTATTACCATAACATTTTTGAAGGAAAAACAAATTCTCAGCAAAACATTTTTGAATACAAAACTAGAAGACATTTTCAGTTTTCTAAAATAAGAAAGAATAAAAACAAAAAAATAATTTTCTTTAAAATCTGACTAAATCAACCTTCTCACTATAACCGAACATTAAAAAAAATACCTTAAAACCCTACCTTTTTGGCATTAAATAACCCACAGAGGTTGATATGCTGTTAAACAAAACTCAAACTCAAATCTTTTGAGTAACTTAAGCTTGAGGAAGGAAGGCTTGGAGAATCTGATATTCACAGGTCAGATAGAGGGAGAGAGAGACAGGGGAAAGCAGTGAGTAACATAATTGATGGGCCTGAGCAAGTGGATGGCAGAGTGGGGTTTGGGTGGAGTAACAGGAGAAAACATGCTAAGAGCCACCAGGAATATGAAGACATGGTGGGCAATGAATGCCTACGTCCTGAAGGGACATGGCACATAGAAGCTACACTTAGTGTAGTTACAGTATATACCACAGATTGGCTCTGTGTATGTTGAAACACAAATGCTCAGAAACTTACAACCAGGCTGAAGATGAGAAATCACACCAATTTGCAACGTGGATTCAAGTCAAAATATTTGTGATGGTGAGAACATTTTCTAATAAAAGATTTCATCTTATTCTGGCAAAAATTACAGAAATAATGACATACTAGAAAGACCTACATAAATTTAATGGATTTCCTATTTGAATTTTCTGATGAATGTTAGCTCTTAAGTTAATGAATGAATAAGTTTATACCAAGTTCTATGACAATAAAATATTCGTAGCGTCTATTGAACAGGTGAAGAGGCTCATCCCTTGTTCCCTGTTTAGGATGTGATTTCCGGCATTCTCTTTTCCAACCTTTTCACTCTTACGTAGGCCCCTGCACATCAGTGGCATTACCGCCCTGTTTGGGGTGATATGATTAAAAAAAAGAAAAAAATCTCTCTATTGCATCATTAAAAATTTGAGTTGAACAACTTGAACAAAATATTACAATACCAATCATATTGTTGTTATGTTGCTTATTTTGTTGTGACCTAAAAGATTACTGATATGTCGTGGAATCATACACTTGTGTTGTCTTGGGTCTCGATATATATCTTCAATTACTCATGGATTTGTAGTAATAGTTATCACTATGAGGTGATATTCCGGTATCTTGCTTATTGCAAAATAGTTATTTACGTATCTCACAAATAGTACTGTATTAAGAGGTTCTTCCCGATAAGACATAGTATCCTCTCTTGGAAGTATTCCTGAGTAATCTACTCAGGACTGATAGTTATATCACACTGTGAACACTGAACTCTGCTACTTGGTTGTAACTGGTACAACTGCTGCTGCTACTTGTAACTCAGTTGATCCCCTCAGACTTCTGCCTGGTGCTTAATATAGGTTATTATCATGGTCATGTGATTCACAGTGGAATAATCCATTCTTATAGTTTTACTAGCAGTATAGCCCGGTGTAGCTCGGGTGTAATGAAAGCTTTAAAACTAATCCATGGTTCTGGAGCTCAGACTCTTTGGATATTGGCACGAAAGACTAAAAAGCAATAGTTGTTTCCAGTTAAAGTGAAACCGTAGACTGAAAGAAAAATGAATGGATGCAAGTCAAATTTTGATTTCCTGGTATCAATATCAGATTAGTTTTTTTTCGTTGTAAACTGAATTTTGAAGGCTAAATAATTCCTCTAAGTAAATGGTATCATGGCTGAGACTAAGAACTACAATTATACCTAATTAGAGCCAAACTCGAAGCAAAAAGTAAAATAAAAGGGCTGAATAAAAGACATACAGGCAGATAAACAGACACACACACACAAACATCTTGCCTTTTATATATATATATATATATATATATAATCGATTTTCTGCATTATTGTAAGAACTGCAACTTTGAAACTTCTGAATATCGTTTCTTATGTCTTTGTCTATGAGTGTATCAAATTTGATTAAAATCGGACCACTCCTTCTATAACCCGATTTTTTTAATTTTCGATACTTATCGGGGGTACCTAGCTAAGAACACTCGCAGATGCTTATAGTACAACTGTGTAAATTTTCAAGAAAATTGGTTCAGCCGTTTTGAAGTCTATAGATAACGGACACACACACACACAGACAAAGTTCCATTTATAAATAAGTTTAGATTTAGATTTAGATAGAATAGATTTGTTACTTGGCAATCAGCATTCAACCACATGTGTTGGTGTCAATACTTCTTCCTTCATGACAAATATGAATGCAGGTTGTTATTTTATGAAATAAGCGGGAGATACAATGAAAAAATTTTAAATTTACAAATTTTTTCAGTTCACTGAAACAGATGTTAAACACTTCTATCTTCCCTTTTTCATTTAAACCAAGTAGCATCTCTGATATGTCTTTTCTATCTTTCCACACACAATCAAAACATAATACTTCATTATTTATTGTAGAATAACAATAGAATAACAACACTTACTGGCGTAAGGGTCCCAGCTAGCATCCAGCTGGCAGACAAAAATAAAGCAGGTTATAACTCAATACAAACCCTGTGAACTATAACCGGAATCAAACTAGTATGAATACAGAAATGCTTCCAGTCATTTATCAGCAGCCAATCACAGCCCAAGCAATGGACTATCCCACTTGAGCACAATGAGATGCTCCAGGGCACCATAAATAGCTCTCTTTCTCAAGGTGGATTATTCTGGTCTCAGATTGTTCCACAACTGATTGCTTATCTTAACAACATAATTGCTCTACATTTATGAGGCTGGCTAATGGTCACACTAACTAAAGGAGGGACAAGCAAAATTATAAGATAAAAAGGGTTGGAATGATGGGTGATAAATCTTCATGTGAAGACCTAATTCATATTAACCAATCAGATGTGAGTTCTTTATTGTAAACAGATTATAGATGATTGGTTAATACACATTAGGTTTTAAGTATTGAAAGAAAACAGTTTATTTTTTTTATTATTAAAAAAAATATACTATTCTCTTTCAGACTTCTGATTTATTGCTTTGTTTATCAATTGATATTTACCCATTTATTTGAATTTCTAATATTTTTCCACTCCTGATTATTTGGTAAATTTTCGTTGCAAGTCTCGACGCTTTTCCCCCTTCAAATTTATCTAAAATAGCATTATCTCTGTGCAAATGTATATGCTGAACTCAAATCAACTGTTAGTTATTGAAGAAACTTACCTTTTTTTTTATCTAAATGTCCATGCTTGCACTTTTTCTCTCCCGTGACTCTTACGAATTCATGTAATTAACTGCAGAATGACGTACTGCACATGTGAACGAATTTTGGCAGATTTTTCTTCATTTACTGATACTTCCAGCAATGTACTTCCGGTTATGAAAGTAATGCACTATTGTATTTCTACGCTTATTACTCTCAAAACAGGAAGTACATTGCCGGAAGTTTCAGTAAAGGATGAAATTCGACCAAAATTGCTGCCTACGTAGAACGTCATTCTGCAGTTAATTACATGACTTCGTGAGAGTTACGGGAGAGAAAAAGTGTGAGATATAGTTCGTTTTTTTATGGACTTTCAAAGAAAAAAAGGTAAGTTTCTTCAATAACTAATTGTTGATTTGAGTTTGGCATAGACATTTGCACAGAAATAATGCTATTTTGGATAAATTTGAAGGGGGAAAAGCTGTCGGCACCTAAAACGAACATTTACCGATTATTTTTGGTCATAACCTTTTCAGAGTTATTTAAAGCCAAAACATGATTTACATTGTAAGAGAACTTCTTTTTTTATGTGAGTGAATTAAGAATTTTTTCTCAGGATACAAGTCCTATTATTTAATCTATAGCAGGGGTAGTTGAAATTTACGAATGCAAGATTTCAAAGAACTAGCATCATGCCTTCATAGCCAGACTACAAATTTTTCAGATCATCCTTGTCCAGTAATCTTTTTCTCATCCTCACTCTTCTACCGACTTTGTTTTCAAATTGGCATCAGTCGGCGATTCTACCTCTGAGCTTCACAGCCATCTCCATTAACACCACCAGAAGGGAGAAAGGAAATAAAGAGAAAGGACGATTATATCTCAATGTGAGTGGGTTTCGACTATATATATATATGTGTGTGTGTGTGTGTGTCCATTTTTAAATCCCTCATAATGGCTTTGAAGTTTTAGAAATCCTTTTGCTTTTAGTACTCTGAATTATTTGTGGGTAATTTTTATAACATTATTATGTGTGTGTGTGTGTGGCGTATGATACATCATACGCTAGAAGTCTGCCTCCTTCTACCATGCGCCCATAGCTCAGAGGTAGAATCGCCGACTGATGCCAATTTGGTTGGGTTTCAATCCTAGGTTAAAAGCAATTGGATGTCTAACAGTACTGATGAGCTGTGATACAGCAAAACATATCTGTCTGCGGCTGACTATATATATATATCTCCCTGATACAGGCCTGAGAAACCATTGCTGAAAATTGGTCTTTCCATTCTAAAACCATCCAAATGAGCTAAGGGGAGACTCAAAATTTTTGAGTCCAACTATCAATATAAAAAGGATCTGCAACATGCTATCAGGAGGGCCTGACTCACTCAGCCATGTTCACCACCCACACTTCTGTGACTTCTGCTCACAATTCTTCAGGAGTAGCCTGGGTCTTCACAGCCATCTCCATTAACACCACCAGAAGGGAAAAAGGAAATAAAGAGAAAGGACGATTATATCTCAATGTGAGTGGGTGTCGACTATATATATGTGTGTGTGTGTGTGTCCATTTTTAAATCCCTCATAATGGCTTTGAAGTTTTAGAAATCCTTTTGCTTTTAGTACTCTGAAGTATTTGTGGGTAATTTTTATAACATTATTATTGTTCTCTCTCTTGAATAACTTAAATTTTAAACACTGAATCAGTGAAAAATTTTGACAATAAAAAATGAGTTTAACAAAATGTCTGCTTGATACTGCTAATTTGTAGTCATTTTTTCTCACCTTTTTCTGCTGTGCACATCTGTTTTGTCTTTGACTGGGCTCTATAAGAACGAGGAGCAATAAGTGGTGAGCACCCTTTCTTTTCATTGTTATATTTTTTCAAGCCACCAGTTTATGGTAATTTTTTCTTATGCTTGCTCTTCCTACCACTTTACTTTCTTATACATTGAAACCTGGATATAAGAGAAACCCGTATATAAGAGACATCTTACACTGTATATACTTAATGTATACTTGTCGCAAACTTTCTTCCATTGAATACAACTGACAAGGAAGATTTAATTGTTTAATTGATATTCTATTAAGTTTTCCCAGCATCCTAACAGTTTTCCATTTTGTTGGAAATAAGGAATATAAAAATTGCTGATATTTTTTTTATTGTCCCAAGTGCTTCCAACCACTTCTATAGCCATCATCAAGAGTGCTTGTGTCTCTGCTGTTGTTACTTTTTCTCATGCTTTGACTTACATAGTAATTTACTTTGTTTTTGAAAAAAAAAAGCATACATTCCAAGCTCACATGCTGTATGCAACTAGAAATCATGTGAGCATCTTTCTGTTTTAAAAAACTCTGCCCTGTGGGATACAGATTCTGCCAGAGAGCACTTATTTTCTTCAATAAGATTTCTCAAACATTAAAAAATAAACATACTATTTAATAAATAGATGAAAATAAATACTATTTAATAAATAAACAGAGCACCAATTCAAATATGAGTATTGACTAAAAATAATGTTTAAAGTGATAAAAATCTCTGTGTGTGTGTGTGCCCATCTTTAAAATTCTAATAAAGGCTATGAGGTTTTAGATTAAAAAAAAAAATCCTTTTGCCTTTAACACTCAAAATTATTTGTGGGTTATTTTTTTATGACAAAAAGACAGAATATCAGGTTACTAATGCTACCAACACCAAAAAGTTGCTATGTACGTTATATAAGGAAAGCAAATCTTACCTATCCATTTCATCCAGCCAGTTCCCTGCTGAGCCAATTTCACTGCATGTATATAACCACATGAGACATCATACCCTATCATATGGCAGAAGATGAGCCGAGTCAAATAATCTCGGATTTGTTGCTGAAAGGTAAAAAACAAGTGCACAAATTGTGTGAAATCAAAGCTTAGCAGAGAAACTTCAAACCAAAGGAGGGGTATAATTGTTAGATTCTGAAACATGCTGGCAAAATCAACAAGTACTTTTTGTTTGTTTTTTTTTGTGAGAAAAGAAACTGTTAAAGTAGAAGTGAAGCCACATTTAACCATTTCAATGATAAAAGGGTAGAACCTAAATGCCAATCTAGTAGCATGCTTATATTCACATGGAAGGAGCACCAGGTAATTAAATAAAAGGTTATTGGTGGGTTGTTTTTGTTTTATGGCATATCAACACCTCAGCGGGTCATTTACTGCCAACTAAATTTTATTTATAATAAAAATAGTAATACCTTTTTCTTTCAACAATTTATTGTTGTTTTTATATAAGTTTTGTGTCTAGTATTACTTTTTCTTTTTGAGTATCAAAATTCATTGGGATTTGTTTTTAAGGGCAGGGTCCCCAAGTCCTACCCTGTTATTTAACACATAACTGGAGGGAAGGGACGGATTAATACCTTTCCCAAGGGTACCAGTGCTTAAGTAAATGCAGGGTATTCAACTGGAATTCGAACTCAGCTCACCGATTTCTCTTTCCGAGCCGATATCCACTGCACCACAATGTACATCCATCACTAAGCGGTCACCCATCTAAGTTCTGACCAGGCTCAACGTTGCTTAACTTAAAGCTGCTATCCTTTAACCATCATAGACAGCCACTACTACCCCGCATCAGCATAGATCAGGCTAGTTTCCCTGAAAGCAAAACACTGCACCTCCTCGGCCTAACTCTTTGTCAACCTCAAGTGGAATGACTACATTGAATCCATAGCTAAATCTGCTGCTACGATGTTTGGTTTACTGTGTAGGGCCAGGAAGGTGTTCTTGTCTGAATCCATCTTGCACATATATAAAACTACCATCTGCCCATGCATTGAAAACTGCTGTCACATCTGATCAAGTGCCCCTGCTATTCATCTTGGGGTTCTCAACAAAATCCAAAGAAGAATCTAAATGTAATTGATCTCGAACTGGTAGCTCAACTCCAGTACACTTTCTCATCAATATAATGTGGCTTCCCTCTGTCTTTTCTACAAATACTTTTATGACTTCTGCTCCAATGAGCTTAGCTCCTTGGTGCTGCTTATGCATGAATTTACTCAAGCTACTAGACTAGCAACTAGGTCTCAATCTTTTACAGTGAACCAATCAAATGTAACTCCAACTTCTACTCTAACAGCTTCTTTTCTTACACTTCCTGCTTGTGGAACTCCATTCCATATACTTGCTTCCCTGACAGCTACAATCTCCAAGAATCTAAATGCAATGTCAATTGTCATCTCTTATCACCTTGGACTTGCATCCTTGCTCTGATATGTTTTTTTCCCTTTCCACTACTCTCATGCAACTTTCTTCACACCAGTGTTCTCATCCTTCTCTTACCCATGCTCCTGTGACTTGTTCTTCTTTCTCATCACTCTCCTCTTATGTAATCCCCTTAGCACCAGTGGCAGTACTTCTTTGCTTGGAGTGAAATGATTATAATAAAAAAAAGTCCCTGAATGTAACCAACACCTTTATCTACTGGGCATGTGAGGGAGAGAACTGATACTGAGACATCTGAAAGAGGCATGACTTGTGAAACTAGAACAATATACTACCAGTGAACAAAACTCAAAATTCCAATCACCTGAAGAAGATCAGAATCTACAATGGCCGAAACGTTGTGAATATGGCAACAAAGAAATAATAGTCCAAATAATGTAAATAGTTATGAAATTTTATGAAATCCATTACAAAAGAGATTAAATCTGACATATTTTTAATTTATTTGTTTGAAACTTTTTTTTAATGAATACTCATATTCGATTCGATGCTGTCTTTTTATTATTAAACAGTATATTTATTTTACATCAACTGGCCTGATGGCAAGAATCATCAAGAAATCTTGTTAGGAAAATATGCTTCCTCTGGCAGGATTTGAACCTGCGCCATTTAGGGGAAACTATCATTAGATCTGATGTTGCTTAGATCACTCAACTTTGTAGAACCTCCCAATCATTAATGGATTTCATAAAATTTCGTAAATAAATTGTCTTTATTTACATTAGGAATCAAATCAGAGACGATATGAATATTTTGAAAATCGGGAAAGATGTATCTTCAAAGCACTCTTTCGGCTTTGTCTGATCTGAAGGCCCTATATGGTTGAGCGGTCTAAGACAGGTCAGATCTAATGATGGTTTCCTTTGAGGGTGCAGTATCAAATCCTGCCGGAGGACGCATATTTTCCTAACAAGAGTTCTCGATTATTCAGGCCAGTAGACATAAAATAAATATACTGTTTAGTCATTGAAAAACAGAGCATCTACTCAAATAGGAGTATCCAATAAATTTAAAAAAATGTAAATAAAATAGTTATTTCAAAAACAATGTTTGTTGTAGTTGAAGAAGAATATGACAGTCTTTGACTCTACGTACCACTGAGATGTCTGGCTGCGCAAGACGCTGCTGGATCAATGTTAGTTCTTTTTGTATGATATGCTGTTCTTTCTGAAATAAATGAGATTTTTTAAAAATCAGGCCTCTTAAGTTCAAGTGATCAATTACAATGAAGTCATTGTCGAATGAAGCAAAGTCAATGACATTTTACAAGCAATAATAATAATAATGATGATTAAGAATTTCCCAACAAAAATAATGAAACTCAAGCGAGGTTAACAGGTTTGATTTAACCTACAGTTTACATAACCTAGTTTCCGAACTTGTTTTATTTAGATTATTTACTGTTGTGGAGTAGTTTTTGCACTGAAGGTTATTGTTGTGGCGGACCTACCCATTAACATAGTAATGGATTAACCTGACCTGCACATATACCATGTGACTAGTAGTCACCGGGAAGCACTAGTCTGGTACGAGTCAGACAATCATAGAGTGACTTACCAAATGGAGACTTTGTGATATCCAACACCGCTTGCTCATCAGCTAGATGAACAAGCTGGCATATTGTACCTTTATCGTATTTTGTAATACAAATAGTTTACACTAATCCTGTGTTCCTGTTTTCATTTGTGACCCCTTAAAACAGGGTTACAACAGTTATAATTGTGCTATGTCGGTTGTTAATTGATTTAACACACCCAAAATGTTAGGAACTTGGTAATCTTCTACTAAAAGCTAACTCCTTAGTATTTGGCTAACTGCCAAATATTAACTGCCTAGTATTTCTACGGAACTCCAATAGAACTATAAAGAACTCCTATGAACTTCCCAAGAACTCCTAAGGACTTCTCTAGAACTTCCTGTTAACACTTATTAATATAGGAGGGAGAGTCCATTATCTGAGGAATAGGTATGTTTCACCATAACATTTACACACAGAGTATTGTCTTCATGTTAAATACTGCCACTAAATCTGGACAAAGAACAAAGTTAACGTATGTATAAAAATATAATCTTATATTTTTATTCTTCATCAGTGATGTTTGTGTAGAGCAGGAAAGCAGCTGAAGAGAGATTGTATCTACAAAGGAGCCATCGGGAGTCGTTAGCCAGTCTCCGTCGCTTCAGCCCAAAATTCTCAACTTTATATAGTCTTAAAACTCTCAAGCAATTTTGATTTTTTTGGGGTTATCGCATCTACAGCCAGATTTATCTACCAATCTCACTCATTGGTCCACTGCTTTTCAAGCCAGCTGTTGCTTGTTTTTGTCATTGCACTTTGTTGACATCATCTACGACAGGATATACACTACCAGCCATAATTATTAGGCCATCCCATTGTTTTTTTTTTTTAAATTATGTATTTCATACTATTTTTAGTATTTATTGCCAAGTGGATAATTCTAGATGAAAATAGAATGGTTCTTTTGTTATTATTACTTTGCAAAATTTTACAAGACAGCCAGGAAGCCTTTACTATGGCCAGCCAATAAAAAGAAGAGACTAGCATGGGAAAGAGAGCACAAAAACTGGACACCAGAACAGTTCATTTGATGCACATGTTATTGTGCAGTATTAACAAAAGAACCATTTTAGTTTCATTTAGAATTATCCACTTGGTAATAAATACTAAAAATAGTATGAAATACATCATTTTTAAAAAAAAAAACTGGGGTTGCCTAATAATTATGGCCGGTAGTGTATCTGTCAACCACCCTTGTCCTATTTTTACCTTACCTATGGTAGGTCATATCTGTCAATTACTTCTTCTATTCAAAATAGTAAATTACATTAATTTTTGCTGTCGATATCATATTTCATCCATTGTGCCCTCTAACCTTTATAAGGTGCTTGACGATCAACTTAACCTTCATGGAATTTTAAACTGACCCCTTCCTTTAATTTATAGAGGTAGATTTTTCACTTTTTGCAGTTCTATGACGTCACACTGCGTGAGAGCTCAAAATGTTAACAGAACCATATCTTTAAACGCAATGTAATGTGTTATAACCAGATGTAAACATGCTTTTATTAAGTGTGGGTTGTTTGGATTTAATGTAGATGGCCTCCAATATCTGAAGGTTCTTTTTACTGTGTGTATGAGTGAGGATTATTGTATTGTTGACTAAAATCTGTCTGATATTACCTACATGGCTATGTTTTTCTAAGAAATGCTGTTTAATTGTACTCTGATCAGAAAGGTGACAGGTAAGCCTACGGGAGAGAGTGGTTGTAGTAAAACCAATATATGTAGTGGGTTTATTATTAGTATCAGAGATACAATCTCTGAATGGTCATGTAAATTGATACACTACATTGGTTTTCTGTCATAGAACCACATTACAAATTTACGAACTGCATTTCATATTTTTGGTAACTGTTATTGTTGCTTAGCAAAGTTTTATGTCAACACAAGATAAAATAGTCTTTGATGGTGGATTTTTTTATATTAACGTCCTTCTCTCTGAAGATGGCTCATGTGAGCTGAAAGCTTAGAACCAACTTTATAAAAAATTATCCAAATGTTGGAGAATTTTTGTCTTTATTTTCACCTGAAATTAAAGCCAAAATACGATGTTTAGAATGGTTCCTGATTAAAAATAATAGACATTCATTGTCTCTTATATTTAACAGTATATGTTTAGAAAAGAAAAAAAAAAAAAAAATATATATATATATATATACACACACACACACACAAACACACAGAACTGTCTTTATTATAATAAAGAGGATTCATTATTCTTCTCACTGTGCAAGGCACAACTAATTTGCACAGCAGTCCTCAGGTATCCCAACACACACACAACATGCACAGCATCAAATGAAGAAAAGTCAGATTTACAAAATGGATTGACAGCCACATTACATTGGTTCCCATAAGATCACCAAAGTTAAGCAACATCGAGTGTGAGTTTTGTTTAACAGCATATCAACATTTATAGGTTATTTAATGCCAAAAAGTTAGGTTTTTCAGGTATTTTTTTAATGCTTGGTTATAGTGAGAAGGTTGATTTAGACAGAGTTTCGTTAAAATCTTTTTTTAATTTTAGAAAACAGAAGATGTCTTCTAGTTTTGTATTCAAAAATGTATTGCTGGTAATAGTTTTCCTTCAAAAATGTATATTTTTCTATAAAAGTCTATTTTTATACTTTCATGGTGCTTTGACCCCAGCTTGGGCGTTAACTATTTTCCCATAGCTGAGAAACTAACATGTGCTGCCACTCCAGGTCAGGGTGGACCTGGGAACAACAGCAGTTAAGAGGTGGTTCCATGCTCTTCACAACTTCCCAATCAGAAGTCTTGATGTCGGATACAGTTTACCGTCATACCCAGGACCTTAAGCAACATCGAGCCTGGTCAGTACCAAGATGGGTGACTGCTTGGAAATACCAGTTCCTGAAAGCTTGGATGTGCAGGTGATGTCATGGGTAATGGCTCAGAATTGGAAACTGAAGAGCTGAGTTCCAATTCTAGTTGAGATCGTTATATTCAGTAACGAGCAAATGTTCTTTGGAAAAGGTACAGTATGAATGCACTTTATGAATCCCCCACCCCAGCTACGGGTCAATAAAACTAAAACTTCTAAAAAGTAAAAAAACATTATCTCCCCACAAAAGATTAAATAAAATTGAGTAGAAAATATTTCGGTATTACTATTAAATAATAATCCACAAAAACAACCAACCAAAGTCGAAAATTACCAGCATGTGGCAGCGTTCATTTTTATGCAGGGCCATAGGATAAAAGCTGATACCTTTTTCTTTGCGATATTGAAAAAAATATTTTAAAAAATAGTAAAAAAAAATTAAAAAAACGCTATTTAATTTGTATGTTATTATTACTGTTGGAGTGACTGTTGAGTGTTGAGTCAGTTAAGTGCCATACGTGATACACGTTTGGGCGATCATGTCTCTCGAAAGAGACATGACTGACTGGGTAGAAGATTATCCCGCAGTAGGTTGCCATTGCTTTCTGCGATAGACTGGTTGCCGACCAAGGCTATAGAACCCAGTCTGTCCTGCTATTTAACCCATAACTGGAAGGAAGAGACGGATTACCTTTCCTACAATGGATTCAACTGGAATTCGAACTCGGCTCCCCGGTTTCTCGTTCCGAGCCGATATCCACTGTACCACAACGCAAGTAAGTTTATATAAAATAAAGTAGTTAAGTAAGTTTTTGCTAGTTTCCATTTGTAATTTAAAAAAATGTTACAATTATTTTATTTTCGTAAAGAATAAGAAGGAAAATTGGGGTTGAAGAGAAAACTATTTTTATACAAGCTTTTTTTTTTTTTTATAATAATTTTACAGATTTATAAAGTAGAGAAAAAAATAAAACTTACGGCTACAGATCGTGCATAATCAACATTGCGTACAAGACTATGGAAACCTCTCGATACAAAGGGTCCATACTGCTGACCACCACTGACCACTCCAGCCCCAGTGGCACCACTTGGACTTGCGGTGGCGAAACCTCCAAGGAGATTTTCACTAAAAAGTCGAGGCAGAGAACTCAACGTTTTTTCCACTATATCGGACATTATTGTTGATTGGAGTCACTCATTAAATTCGTCAATAATAATGTGAATGTCTACCTTTCTTTTCTACCCGACGTTGTTAAATTTTTCAGCGCGTGTTTACTATTTTTTAAAGCCACTTTTAGTGTTATGTTTTTTTTCTTCTAGGCAAAAAAAGCATGCTGTCAAATGACCAGCATAAATTTTCTTTTTTTTTTTCTCCTTTTATTCATCGGATGTCAGCCAAAAGGCGTCATCGTCACTAACAACGAAACTCTAGGTTTTTTGTTTTTGTTTTCCAAAACAACAGTGGACATAAGAAGACAAAAACAAAAACAGTTTATAAAGACTTCTTATCTCTTCACCTTTCACTTCCGGTAGAGCGGAAGTTGGGATTGTCGCGACACCTGGTGCCAAATGCTGACATTATACCATGTGTAGTTACTTCCCTTGTACATAGCACATGACGGATTTAGCTCGCTTGTGGATAACATGTTTGTAATTTCAAGTACCGAAACTGCAAGGTTCTATTTCGGAAAAATAAATAATATAAAATAAAAAATGCTAGTATAGCGAATGTGACTTACTTCTTTCATTTTGGTATAGGTACCTCTACTCATTTTCGATCTAAATTTTAAATTGAATTGTTAAAAATAAAGTTTCCTTGAAACTTTTATTTTCGTTTTAATAGAAAACCAAAAATATAATTAAATTTACTATTTATTTCCAGTAAGCAAAATACTTTATTTTCTTTTGGTACATAGTATGTGGTGCAGAATGTGCGTGGGTGGTGCAGTGGATATCGGCTCAGAACGAGAAATCGGAAAATCGAATTCGAATTCCAATTGATTTCGTTGCATTCATATGCGCAAATACCGTTGGGAAAGGTATGAATCCGCCGAATCTTCCTCCAGCTATGGGTTAAATAGCGGGACAAATTGGGTTTTATAGCCTTGGCTGTCAACCAGTCTATCGCAGAAAGTAATGGCAATCTACTGCAGGAAAATCTTCTGACCAGTCATATCTCTTTCGAGATATGATCGTTCAAGCGTGTATTACGTATGGCACTTAACTGACTGATTTACTATATACACTGTAATACTTAAACGGTATTAAATCTAATTATTTTTTTTTACATTTGTTTATTTTCAATTTATTTGATTGTTACCTGCAGTTCTTCAACTACTTGTTACTAAACTTTACATACTAAAACAGCATCCTTTAATTGAAACAAGCAGTTTTGTAACTATCTGTTTCCAGACAGTTAATATATCCGTTTCCTTATAATACGCTTTGAAATCGATGTAGGCTACACTCACAAAAGAGATAAGTTTATGGGATACATATTTTTTTTTCTATTTAAATAAGCAACAGGAAATCACAATAAAACATTCTAGAAAAATTGGATCAAAACGGCAGTAGAATTTAGATTACATTTTTATATTTCTCAACCAATCAGCTAAAAACTTAGAATAAGAACATTCTAGAAAAATAGGATCGGAAGTAAATTAACACAAAAATATTTAGGCCCCAAAACATAATAGTAAAATAATAAATCTGATTGGTTAATAAATGTTTTCACACCCTAATGTTAGGAAGATTCGTTGATCCCCTATTAATGTATATAATACACACAGTTAGAGAAAAAAAAAGGTCAGTCACCAAGCTAGCCATTAAGTACGCATGCCACCGATACTTTGTCCGGCCAAGTCATTTCTTCCACGCCAAAGTTCATGACCTAGCTCCGAGGACCTTGAAAAGAAAAAACCGACGAACTTTCATTCAGCAACGCGACACGCTGTCGCCACCTGAAATGAACTAAATGTAAGTAGGAAAGACTTATTTACGGACTCTGCTAATGTAAACTTATACACATCTTTGAACAAATTTAACTTCTTGCCAAGTTTTACTTTCCAAAAGGCAATTTTCGCATCATGTATTTTATTTGTTTCCACGTACCATTTTATTTTTCACATAATAAATTGTTTGTTGTTTAATGTCCGTTGTGAATTATTCCTTTCACTTTGCGCGGTTGTAAAACAGAGTGTTGTATTTGTGGGGGAAATAATCTAGAGAGCCAGACCCGTAGAATACGGAAGCACATACAACCCAGCAAATACAAAATCCCCCACAAGTTTAAATACTTTACCTATTTTTAACGAAGGATATATCTTCTAAAACAAAAGTAAATCCAGAAAAATATTTGTCGAATTTGGATTTGTTATTAGACGAAGAATTTTTAAAATTTAAAGTTTTTCACTTGTATTTCTTCTTCCCTCTTTAATTGATATTAATTTCAGTTGTTTATAGTGCAACATCTCAAACTTTCATTCGGCGATCATTTGCAAACAGCAACACGAATCAGACAAAACCCGACATAATTCAAACAAGCATCTGTTTTTCATTTAATATACATAACTCTTCGCCCAATACAAGGCACAAGAGTCACTCAAGTTAGATCGTCACGTCTAGTCTTATGTCAACCCGCAGTATAATTTTGAGTCAGTTTCAAATAGTGACCGCGTACAAGAATCGTTTCTCCAGTCCGATATTATAACCGCCATGACATAACCATAGTGACATTTGAAACCGGGTCTCATTGCCAATGCCAACATAAATTAATTAATTAAATGTACTTAATAGTTAGTAAATAACAAACCGTCTGTGCTGAGAGTGTAATAATAATGGTTAGCAAACTTATCTGGTTACGGTTACTACTGAGAAACGAATTCAATGCTCACTGGGTACCCCAAACTTCTCTTTTAGTGCCAAAGGCCCAAAACTAAACTAAGTAAACGACTTTCAATCCAGTATTTACATTATTCGAACTATTGTCCTCATCTTTGTTACCATTTGTACGACATTTCGGCTATTGTACGCTCCGGCCTGCTCATTTCAGAAATATAAACAAATTAATTAATATAGTCAATCCAAATTAAAATGTCATGGAATTAAAAGAAAGCTATTCTTAAAAGAGTTACTTCCCTTGCACATATCCAGGCTGTTGTAGCGAGCGACTCAGACTGAGAAATCTACAAACCGAGTTCAAATTTCGAGTGTGTTCATTACGCTCACTTTCGCACAAATGTCCTTTTGGAAAAAGTATGAAACTATATTCTCTCACCAGCTATGGGTTAAATATTATTAAATATTAAATAAATATTATTACTGGTCAGTAACTAGTCTCTGGGGAAAGGACAACTATGAATTAAAAATTCATCTCCCTGAAGCTGTCCAAAGATGTTGCGTTTGTCAATATAATTAAAAAAAACAAAAACATGATAGATTCCAACAGCTATGGAAAATTCCTTTATTATTTTTACGTATGTCATTATTCCTGTGAACACGAGGTTATCACTACTGGTATGATGGGAGCGACCCCACAGACTTGTTGGTGCCGAATGTGCGAGGTTGATTTAAGTTTGAATTTCACATGGCACAAAGTCATTTCCCAAAGAACTTCCTAACTAAATTTCTGCATTCCAACAATTATTTTTTAGACTGTTGAAAATTGAAATCATTCATTAAATTAGAAAATGGAAAATTGAATGAAATGGTCAAAGCATTAATTGCAATTATATTGTGGTGATACCGAGCAAAAAAGCGATGGACCGGATGTTAGCGCTTTCACGACCAAAAAGCAAATGACCAAAAGTCGTCGTTGCGCATCTGGGTTCGCGCAGATGTTCCGGTTGAAAAATAAAAATTAATCAAATATTAAATTTCCATTTCGCGAGCCTATGCGAATTATATTTATCAGCCAATGGGAAGCCCAGAATCAAATACAAGTGTGAAATCCCAAACGAGCTGCTGTGATCCAAAAAGTCGAAATAAAAAGCCGATACAGAAAGCACCCAGCAGAGATACCGATGGTGACAGGCGAGAGTAATTAATATCTCCCTTGACCAAGTCAAGTGGCTACTATGCTCGTCCCTTCACCTCTCCTTCCTTCTTCCCTGTCTCAAAACTACTTACTGACCTAAGGAGCGACTACATCAAAGACATTCCTCATTTACACGCTCCCCACATTCCTAAGCATTAATTCTCTTTCAGCTTATTATTTGCCATAATCATTTTAACCTCCGTTGGGCCTATATTCAAGTATTACTTTAATTGTAAAAATATTAATTGATATATGTATATATAAATGTTATTTTCAACTCAATTTGCTTTTCTTGATTTTATAATCATTTTATGACTTATAGTGGGTTATCTACAACAAGGCCAAATTCCATTAACCTGCAACAATATACAACTACTCTTCTCTAGAACGGACTCCAACTATAAACGGGAAAATAATAGATAAGCAACTAGCCCCTATAATATAAAGTGTATTACAATAACAAGAAATACATACTTTGTACAGACGTTGGAGGTGTCTAACTAAAATGTCTTTCATTTTCTGTATAAGATTGTGTTAAAGCTTTTGGTGTAAGTCGTAATGTTCTTTGTCGCTGGAAGATTTATCAGTGTCATATGTAATTTGTGGGAGGAATAATTTTGATAGAAGATTAGTGAAAATATCTGAGTCCGTGAATACTTTCATCTTTGTAAAGTTCAGAAGAATGATTTAGTAAGACAAGGTGAGTTGGTTTTACATGTTGTGCGTGTTAAGATTCTTGTGCCAACTGTAGTAATTTGTACACGTGTTATTTAAAGAAATAAAAAGGCATCTACTTGCGTCTTGCAATTAGTGCAGGTGTGTGAGAGAATTGCTTAATATTGAAGAGCGCAAACCCCGCAATAGCATGCTGTTAGTGTGGGCAGCAGTGAACTGCCTTGCTTGGTGTTCTGTGGTTCTGCTGCAACTAGCCGTGTGTGTACCACGTGTCTGCTATATATACTTCCCGTGAAGAAACGTGTGCTGTTTCTTATTTTATTTTCCACACACACACACACACACACACACACACACACACACACACACACACACACACACACACACACACACACACAATAAAAATTAATTCACACCACGTGTATCTCAAAAAAATACAATTGCGCGGGAATTCACCCCTTACCATAACTTGTGGGGTCAAAAACAAGGACGGCGCACCCAAAAGCTCGGACGTAGTGGAAAGCACACCACGTGGTCAAAAATATGATTTTTTGACCAATCAGGGCTTGACATAAGAAACACATTTCTTGATCTCCCCGGAGCCTCACCATCCAGATAAAAGGAAGGTAGAAACTCTCAACAAAGCAGGGGGCCGAGCAACCAGCTCACACCAAAAGGGCACTCGACAGCTTGGAGCACACACACACACACACACACACACACACACACACACACACACACACACACACACACACACACACACACACACAGAGAGAGAATCCAGCAGTTCACACAAACAGGCAGTATCAGGGATCAGCGGACATTCTTTCACCCTCTCTTTCTCTCATCTCGCTCGCTACACATCGTCCTACCTTTCCCTCTCACATTCCCAGTTCCTTTCTTTCTTCCTTTTTTACAGCTTTACGGACAACTTCATTTTTGTACAAAAAAAAAATAATAATTCTTTTATTTTTTTTACGAAAATAAGCAAAAGTTTATTTTACTTTATTTGTAGTGCATTTTCTTTTTATTATTTGTTTGAGGGACTTCTTAGCTCCTCTACAAGCGGGAAAGCAAGATTATCACGTGATTGTCGTGTGTATATATGTACAATGAGTGAATGTAGTTGTGTGGAAATACACGTGACTCTCAGACTGACTAAGACTGAAAAGAGTATTCTTAGAATACTCTTTAATTTTAGTCAATCATGAAATTAGAATACTATTCCAATATGATACGTGGTTTACCGAGGACTGTCATGTTCATTCAGGACGTTGGTGATCATGGCTCTCCACAGTTTCCAGGTCTTTGTAGCTCTTAATAAATTTTCTCTTTTGGCTATCGCTCCTGAATCTAACTCTGATAACCATTGACACAAACTAGATTATTCGCTATTTTTTCTCTATCCTTCTTGCCTTGTGAGTGTCAAAGTTTCCAAGCTCTCTTTCTTCACTTGGTGCCCTAGAAATTTCAATTCACTCTTAATGATGTCTTCTTTTTGTGACCATTTTTTGTGAACATTTTCTCTAAAACTTTGTTGTTGTCACATGTTGAGGCCATAATATTTTCAGCATCCTTCTGTAGAACCATATGTCTGTTGCTTCAAGTTTTTTTCTTCATATGTAAAGAGATTATCTAGCATTCGCTGTCATGTAAGAGGGCCGATATTACATAATAGTTCACTATTCTTTCATTTGTTTCTCACCAATTTTACCTGTTTCTTAACGTTTCGTTTAGATTTTGGAAAGCGTTTGTAAAAATATATCTTCCCACGTGGGTCGGGTAAATAAATAGCGTGTTGGTCACCGGTGTAACGGTAAGGCGGAAAAGGAAAATGACATGAACGAATGTCTTGTTCTCAAAGAGACTTTTATGTACTGTGACATACACATAATCTATATATGTATATAAAAGGCACTCTATGAGTCTGTGTGTGACTGTTCCCTATGCACGCTTACAGTTTTTAAGCTACGTCATTCAAACTTTCTAGGGACACATATCTACAGGGAAGGCAAATCGACACATACTATTTTAGGTTAAATTCAGCAAATTTTTCTTTTCGCATTTTTTGGCTAATGGAGCCGATTGTTTACATTTGCTCTAAGATCTAAGATGGTTGCTAAATTACGTCACAGAAATCAAATCACACGTGTCAAACGTGACTAAAATATTTTTAAAAAATTAGCCTTTATATTTAATTTTTTCATTCTACTCCTCTCATTGGCATCTTCTCCTACTACTAAAATGTCCTGAGTTGCACAGGCAACGCCGGGCTATGATGCTAGTTATACATATATACAAATGTTAACACGTGGAGAAATATATATCACATATATCTAACGCAAACAAAGTATAAGGAGGAACAAAAGGAAAGTACATGCAGTTGGGAGTAACTTCTGTTCTGGAAAAGCTTTTAATTTGATTTCAAAATTAGAAGGGCTGGATTCGTCTATATTCCTGTAGATAAAGCAGGATTCATCTATATCCCAACTGTGGTTTGTCTGTATGCTTTTTTTTTTTTTTTTTTAATCATCTCACCCCAAGCAAGGCATTCCACTGCCACTACTGCGCATGGGGCTACATAGGGGAAGGTAAAGAGAAGGAGTGGATAGACATAGGGAATGTCAGGAGAAAGGTGATAGATGAGTAAGGATAGCGAGGATGAGTGTCGGGCAGATGGGAAGAGTGTTTGATAGAATGGGAGCAGGTTAGTGTGTTAGGAGGTGTCTATTGACCTTACATTTAAACTCCTGGAGATTGTAGCCGTCGGGGAAGCAATCGTTTGGAAGAGAATTCCACAGTCGGGAAGTGCTAGGAAAGAAACTGTTGGAGTAGAAGTTACGGCTGCATTTTATCGGTTTCACTGTAAAAGGGTGGGATCTAGTTGCTAATCTAGTATCTCGTGCAAATTCGTATTTAGTGGGCACCAGTGATCTAAGTTCATCGGAGCAGAAGCCGTGAAAGTATTTATAGAAGAGACACAGCGAAGCCACGTCTCGCCGGTGGGAGAGAGACTGCAGGCGGTCTGCCAAGTCGGTATCTATCACATTACAGACCCTCCTCTGAACCTTATCGTGAAGCCCGAGGAGAACAGCAGGGGCACCCGACCAGATATGGCAGCAGTATTCAATGCACGGGCGGATGGTAGATTTGTAAATGTGCAGGATAGATTTAGACGGAAAAAACTTCCGGGCCCTACACAGAGAACCGACTTTCATAGCAGCGGATTTAGCAATGGATTCGATATAGTCATTCCATTTGAGGTCCGCTGAAAGTGTGAGACCAAGGAGGCGTAGTGTTTTACTCTCTGGGAGGCAAGCCTGGTAATGGGAGGTAGGTGAGATTGTCGATGATGGTTAATTGACAGTAGCTTCGTTTTAGAAGCATTAAAATTTACTAGCCATTTCTTACCCCAGTCCAATATGGATTGGAGGTCTTGTTCAATCTCGGCTGCAAGTTTAGCTTTGACGCCTACACCAGATTTTTGTTGGAGGCGAGAGTAAACTGTGGTGTCATCGGCGTACAAACCTATTTGGGTTCTTATGGAATCAGGGAGATCATTAATATATATCAGGAAGAGTGTAGGACCTAAGATGGAGCCTTGGGGGACACCTGCGTTTGTATGGTAGTTCTGAGAGGCATGTCCGTTTAATACCACTTTCATTGTGCGGTTAGAGAGGAATGACTGGATTAGTTCAAACAAATGTCCAGTTATACCATAGCTCCGCAGTTTACATAGAAGGCCAGCATGCCAAACTCTGTCGAACGCCTTAGATATATCCAATGCAACGGTTCGAGCTTCGCCATTCCTGTCGAGTGCCTGGTATATGTACTCGGTGATGGTCGTTAGCATATCAGCAGTAGACCTAGTGAAGCGGAAACCATATTGCTTGTCCGAGAGGAGCCTGTGTGCTGTGAGATGCTGAACCACCTCGGCGTTGATAATGGCTTCGAACACTTTGCCAAAGATCGGAAGAAGGCTGATAGGGCGGTAATTTGCAGGGTCAGAGGGTTCTCCAGTGTTTTTAAATATAGGAACTATAGAGGAAGATTTCCAACAGGCAGGAAAGCAGGAAGCAGATAGGCAGAGGTTGTAGAGCTTAGAAAGGACAGAGGAGAGTTCAGGGACACATTTCTTTAAGACTATGGTTGGGATTCCGTCACCACCGCTCGCTTTGTGAGGGTCAAGTTTTAAGATTATCTTAGAGACAAGCGAAGGTGTAATGTGGACATCATTCAGTTGTGCCTCGGTGCTGCAGGGAAAGACAGATTTAGTCTTGTCCGTCTAGGCCAAAGGCTTAGGCAGACGGTCTTCTGACTAGCATTTGTGTCGCTATCTGGAGTGACGTCACGAAGCGGCTGTCATGTGACCACGTGACTTACAATCGACTAATGGGATAAGCACCTTTTGGATACTTACACATCTTTCGCTCATCCAACGCGCTTTCTGATTCTGGTGTCGCATTTTCCGCCCCCTTTTAAAACATTTCTCAAATATTTAGTTTTTTGTACTTTTTTTTTATCGTGTTGCCCCAAGCAAGGCATTCCACTGCCACTGTTGTTCAGGGGGCTACATAGGAGGAATGTTATGAAGAGTGAGAGGTGGATGTCAGGAAGAGAGTAGTAGAGGGAAGAAATTACTGATGAGAGTGGGGTGGACGAGGAGGATTGTTATGAGGAGTGAGATGTTGCAGGGGGTGTCAGGAAGAGAGTAGGAGAGGGAAGGGATTACTGATGAGAGTGGGGTGGATGTAGAAAAGCATGAGAGAGAGGATGTAAGTTAGTGAGACAGGAGATGACTATTGACTTTACATTTAAATTCTTGGAGATTGTAAATGTCAGGAAAGCAAGTATGCGGAAGAGAATTCCACAGGCGGGAAGTGCGAGAAAAGAAGCTGATGGAGTAGAATTTGCGTTTACAATTTATTGGCTTCACAGTAAAATGGTGGGACCTAGTTGCTAATCTTGTGGCTCGAGGAAATTCGTATATAAGGGGTGCCAGTGAGCTAAGTTGCTTAATTTTGGTATATCCAATTTGTAATTTGCATGTTGGGCTGTTCATTTTGCCAATAACCATACATTTTGTCTTATTCAATTGATGTATAGTCCTTTCTTTTCTCTTTCTTTCACTATATTCGATAGGAATTCTTGTAGTTTCTTTTCTGTATGTGCTATCAACACTATCATCTGAATATCATGTTGTTAAGACTGTAGTTACCAGTAAAGAATCCTCATATGACTTACAGTTCTCTCAAAATCGCCTTACTGCATAGGTTGAATAATCCTTGCCTTATACTCTTTTCTATTATTGTGCATTTACTGAAGTTGTTTAAACCTTTAACTTTATGTTTAATTCTAATAAATAGAAAAGAAAGGCATTTAAGTCTAACTTAACGAGTATACAGTGCCGTACTGAGCAACACCTCCCTCCCCCGCAGAATGCGCCTTGCGGCCTCTCTACCCACAAAATGCAATTTGCGCCCCCTCCCCACCGAACATACTGAAAGCAGAATAAATGATACTTTAAACAAAATAACATACTCTCGGAACGCAGATATTCCGTGATCACGAAAAAACGGAAGAAATCGCAGATATTGGCGTTTTGAAGCGCTACATTACGAACGTTTTCACAACTTTTAGCTACTTTTTGGTGATTTTCTAGCTATTTTATAGCCATTTCAGTGTGTTTCCGCTCTCAATTTTCTACAAGTTTTTTCAAAAAATTTAAACCCACATTTCAAAAGCATTTAGCTACAGAAAGTTTGATATACTATCAAAATATTACTTGTATGCATTGTTCAAAATTATTCTTGCATGTATTGTTGAAACAGATATCTATAATCTATTTCTCTCTCAAGTTCTTTTTTTTTTTTTTAATTACAAACGCTTTTCGGTCTCTTCGGGGCCTGGAAGGCTACTATCACAGATTATATATACATAGCCATCCGCAGACAGATCTGTTTCGCTATATCACAACTCATCAGTACGGTTAGACTCCGATTGCTTTTAACCCAGGATTGAAACCCGACCGAACTGGCGTCAGTCGGCGATTCTACCTGTGGGCTATAGGCGCCCGGTAGAAGAAGGCAGACCTTTTAGCGTATACATTATCATTATACACGCCCAATAGCCAGAGTGCTCTAATTCATTACGGAATGAGCGAGACGGGTTGATGTCTATTTCAACATACAAGTATGATAATAATTTTTCAGTTAATTATTATTTTGTTATTTTTTTATTATTATTATTTTTCATTACAATAGATCTGCGGAGCCAAGGTGCCTTGGTGCTTCCCGGGGCTTTGCAGCCCTAGGGAACTTGCGACTCTCCCCGCAATTGCAGGGTCTTCGGGAGCCCTAAGCACAGCCCTGCCAGTATAATTGGTAGTAACCGGGGGTGTAAGAAAGAAATAATATTAGTTTGTATTTCTCCATTACATACATAAGTACATCCGTGATATAGTAACACCTTACTACATGGAGAGGACAGAAAAAAGGAATGTCAACCATGCATTGAATACTGCTGCCATATCTGGTCGGGTGCCCCTGCTGTTCTCCTCGGGCTTCTCGATAAGGTTCAGAGGAGCGTCTGTAATGTGATAGATACCGACTTGGCAGACCGCCTGCAGTCTCTCTCTCCCACCGGCGCGACGTGGCTTCCCTGTGTCTCTTCTATAAATACTTTCACGGCTTCTGCTCCGATGAACTTAGATCACTAGTGCCCCCTAAATACGAATTTGAACGAGATACTAGATTAGCAACTAGATCCCACCCTTTTATAGTGAAACCGATAAAATGCAGCCGTAACTTCTACTCCAACAGTTTCTTTCCTCGCACTTCCCGACTGTGGAATTCTCTTCCAAACGATTACGACTACAATCTCCAGGAGTTTAAATGTAAGGTCAATAGACACCTCCTAACACACTAACCTGCTCCCATTCTATCAAACACTCTTCCCATCTGCCCAACCCCCATCCTCGCTATCCTTACTCATCTGTCACCTTCCTCCTGACATTCCCTATGTCTAACCACTCCTTCTCTTTACCTTCCCCTATGTAGCCCCATGCGCAATAGTGGCAGTGGAATGCCTTGCTTGGGGTGAGATGATTAAAAAAAATGCATTGTTCCCAAAAGAAATTTTATGTCGATAGATACATACATATCACTAATTTGTCACATATAAAGAAATTTTATAACGTACAAATACAACAAGCAGTGTCAAAGAGGACGAAAAAGTATACGACTTTTAATCTTTCCCAAAGGGAAAACGGACAGGCTGGTGATGTCCTCTGATCTCTTAACCGCTCTTGATTGTTATGCCTGGCTTCTTCGCCGGCTATATAGCAACTTGTGGTGCAGTGGATATCGACTCGGAACGACAAATCGGGGTGCCGAGTTCGAATTCCAGTTGAATTCCTTGCATTCACTTACGCGCAAATACCCTTGGGGAAGGTATTAATCCGTCTCTTCCTTCCAGTTATGGTTTAAATAATTGGACAGATTGGGTTCTATAGCCTTGGCTGGCAACCAGTCTACCGCAGAAAGCAATGGCAACCTACTGCGAGATAATCTTCTGCTCAGTCAGTCATGTTTCTTTCGAGACATGTTCGCCCTAGCGTGTATCACGAATGGCACTTAACTGACTGACTGATTAGATGTTTATGTCGGTGAATGTCAATTTAAGTGAGTCAGAGTTGAACAAATAGTATATGTTAAGGTATTACTTAACTTGATAAGCATTCAACGTTGAGAGTGACAGAGCTTTTTGATGACAATCATTCAAAAGTAAATTTCTCACTTAGTTATTGAAGGGCAGAGGTCACTGCTCAGTCTGTAGTGACGAGTCGTGTTTTTGATAGGTTTTTGTTTCGCGCCGCATGGTGAATGAAGTTGTCGGTTTTGCTCTTGTTTGTTACATGGTGAATGGTGCGGACGTCCTTTGCTTCCTCGTCACCAACTGTTCTTGACCGCACGTCAGGAGCAGTTGTTGATATACCAAAATTAATATATACCAGATATACAAAATTTATGTACCAAAATTAACCACATAGTAGTATCATTAGAAATTTGGCATAATTTATGCTAAACGCGTTGCATAGGCATTTAGACATATATTAACCAATCAGCGCTGGTTATGCTTGCTTGATCCACTTACAAGCCTTTTAATATTATTACGTGCGATTTCAAAATTGTCACCAATAGTGTGATGTTAAAATTGTCACGCAGTAGGACCCTACAGGTCATTTTTGATATCTCTTTACTCGTACTGGATTGGGAAACTAGTTTTTTTTTTTTTTTTTTTAACTATCACTGTAACATCAGGTACATATCGGAAAAGAAGAAGAAAAAGAGTTATTGAATTGCACTTCCGGTTTTAGTTTAATACTTCCGGAACCTATCTACAAGCTAGCATGAACATGTTCATATACTGTACGTTCCGCTGAATTACTTTGTTAAAAATTAGCGTAACCGAATTTCTGTCTCGTTTTACCGGGAACAACCGTTTCGTTACATCTCGTTTTATTTTATTGTCTACTTTTGAATTTGGTAAAGTCTAACAAAGTGTAAATCGTACTCAGTTCTTTCGTGCCTGCCAAATGTTTCTCGTCTATGCATCTAAATTCAGAGAAACATTCGTTTACTCATTATCTCGGTCTTATAATCACTGGGAGTGTGCGGGTGTTCGAAGGAAAAAAATTAAGAGGAGCCGACAAAAAAAATAAATGACTACCTGAGATGATATTTTTAGATGTGTGGCGATGGACATGTGTTTGTGCGCATGCGTATAAGTATGCCCTATATGTGTCTTGCTTTTGTTTCCAAATAAATTTATCTGTTTGAACACTATTTTTTTTTTTGTTTTGTTTTTGTTTCGTCTTTTTTAGTTCATCCCAAGCAAGTCATGAAAGCTGCTAAAACAAAAGTGGTTACTTGGTGTGGAAGAATTAGGAACAGAATATTAAACTATATATACTAGTTGAGGTAAGAGGACAACATTAGAGCTAAACCTGATTATAATGACAATAAAATAACCTCTTAGTTCTAAAAGATAGTTTATTTCCGATCAGCTTCCTTTATTAACGCTTGACCGTAGAATAATGATTTGAATACACGATTTTGTTAATAAACGACCCCTTTAAGTAAGTCCATTACTGACGACATTGAGACTTGATCAACTCAAAGAAAAAAAAAAGCATAAATCAAAGAAAAAGTAAACAAAAAGGAATTACTAGATATGTTATGTTATCTTATATTCAATAATTCTTCTCTAGGAATAGGAAGTGCGATTATTTTCCTTTGGAAAAGATTAATGAAGCCGGGTCACGTGATGGCCGTTGAGTGACGTCAGTTCGTACAGCGACAAACACCAGTTGCTATATCAGTCATTTAAGTGCCTTACATGATACCCGCTTTGAGCGATCATGTCTCGAAAGAAAAACAACTGACTAGACAGAAGATTATCCCGCAGTAGGTTGCCATTGCTTTCTGCTTTAGACTGGTTGCCAGCCAAGGCTATAGAACCCAATCTGTCCAATTATTTAACCCATAACTGGAGGGAAGAGACGGATTAATACCTTTCCCAAGGGTATTTGCGCGTAAGCGAATGCAATGAATTCAACTGGAATTCGAACTCGGCTCTCCGATTTCTTGTTCCGATATCCGAGCCGATATCCACTGCACCACAAACACATTTTAAATACCTTTGCATCCTTTGAACTATTTCTAAGACCAAGTACATCACTCAGACAAGATTTATTGTCAAATATAGACAATTTAAATATTTAAGCATTAAATTTTGCAATTGCAACTTCTTTTCGTAAGCCTGTCACCAACTACATTTATTGCATTTTATGATATAATTATTAAATCATTTTTTATTGCCCCACAGAATTTGTTGTATTTCTTTGTTTATTGCCTTTGCACAAATTTTAAATGTTGTGGATTGGTTATGTAATATGCTAATAACTTGTACTGAGTAAATAGCAATTTAATAGTTGTAGGGATTAAATAAAATAAAAACTACGAAATAAAATAAAAATACAAAATAAAATAAAAGTACGAAATAAAATAAACATAAAAATCTCCCAGGAGTTCTCTGACAGGAAAGACGCCTGCGCAAAAGAGAGGTGCCAAAAATAAACTCTATCTCTTTCTCTGTTGGACTTTGGATGGTAAAGACGTGCCAAACTGTTCGGGAATTAATTTCCCCAACAAGAGGTCGTTGGAACCAAAAATAAAATCAATGTCCAAACTGTCCCTCTAGTGTCTCTGTATCTTTCCTCTTTTCTTTTTTGCCTATTTATTTCAGCGGCGAAAGCTATTTTACAAGTTTTGGATGATTAGGCAAAAGAACCAACCCAGTAGTAATAGCCATAACATTCCATATAATCACTTAAATAACCACATCCTCCACAGAGTCGATGTCATACTGTCTCTCCTGTCTGTCTGTCATGAATTACTGTCATTGTAGTTCGGTGGCTCAGATGTGAATGACGGAAATTTCCGTCATTGGAACTATTGCTGAAATGCTAATGACAGGAATTTCCGTCATAGAAGTAACTGTGATTCAACTACTTCTTGAACTACTTCTATCATTGCAACTGCATAGTTCAACCGTTACACATGAAGTCAGTTTGGACTAATTCAAACTATATCAATAAATATACATATATGCATATATATGTGTGGCCGTTTTCTATAGACCCCGAAGCGGCTGAACCGATTTTCTTGAAAATTTACACAGTTGTACTGTAAGCGTCTACGAGTGTTCTTAGCTAGGTTTTGTGTCGAGGCAACCCCGATAAATATCGAAAATCGATTATCGAAAAAATTGGGTTATAGAAGGAGTGGTCCGATTTTAATCAAATTTGATACACTGATAGACAAAGATATCAGAAACGATATTCAGAAGTTTCAAGATTGCAGTTCTTACAATAGTGCAGACAATTTTATATCGATACCAGGAAATCAAAATTTGACTTACATCCATTCATTTTTCTTTCAGTCTACGGTTTCGCTTTAACTGGAAACAACTATTGCTTTTTAGTCTTTCGTGCTAACGTCCAAAGAGTCTGAGCTCCAGGACCATGGATTAGTTTTAAAGCTTTCATTACACCCGAGCAACGCCGGGCTATACTGCTACTATTTTATATACCAATTTACTTATTTTATTTTAATATCTCGTCAATTATTATTTCCCTTACACGAATTATTGGGTATATGCATGTTAATTAATATAAATTTTTTTTTTTTTTTTTATCCATATTCTTAGGTGAACATTTTGCAATGTCTACATGTGATATTTATTTCATTACGTTTATTTAATAGATTTTTATTCTTAAGTGATTTAATAATGTATAATTTTTCGTATAGACACAACGAGCATGGGTCGATTAAAGACTTACATCTTTTAGCTTCTTTTAGAATTTTCCACTTTAATGTGGGTGCTTTTTTTGTTTCCTTTAGATACTTATGATATTTCGATAGGGATGTTCTATATCTGTACTTATTATTATTAAATGAAGATGTGTGTTGATAAATCCGTTTCTTTAAAGAGTTCTTAGTACTAACTAGATAAGTATGATTAGAGATTCTATCTCGAAACATAGACATTTACGTGTCACAATGTACTTTTAATTCATAATTATATCTATCTATCTATCTATCTATCTATCTATCTATCTATCTATCTATCTATCTATCTATTTAGGAAAAAGTATTAAAAAGTTGTAAGTTTAAAAATGTGTTTTTTTGACAGTAT
Source organism: Ascarosepion bandense (assembly GCA_037127315.1). Classification (NCBI taxonomy): domain Eukaryota; kingdom Metazoa; phylum Mollusca; class Cephalopoda; order Sepiida; family Sepiidae; genus Ascarosepion; species Ascarosepion bandense. The sequence continues at coordinate 5,210,703 of JBBBDQ010000244.1, forward strand.
TTGTTTATTTCTATTATTATATTTTATATTTCAGACCGCACTCGGTCCTTCATCAGAAACAAATGATTTTAAAATTTAAATTAGAAACGTATTTCGCGAGAGCGTCTGTGGAGAGTGTTTGTTTACATCACGTGACGCGTTTGTTTACATCACGTGACGCGTCTGTTTGTTTACATCACTTCTACCAAATATCTAAAAAATACAAACCTATCAGGGAATTTAAAATGTCAGAAACCCAGGTGTTTAATTTGTAAACATTTCGTAAACGACACAATATTCTCTGTACCCAACACCAAAATCAAATTGCACCCATCACGCCTCACCTGTGACAGTAAAAACATTATATATTTTCTCTTCTGTTCAATATGTCCCAATAGTGGATATATTGGCGAATCTGGTAATAGCTTTAGATTTCGTTTCAATAATCACAAACTTAGTATACGCCAGAACAATCAATATTCCCCAATAGCAGTCCACTTCAATCAACCGGGTCACACTTTAGAAAATTGCAAATGTTTACAAATAGACTCCGATTTTAGTTCTACACACACACACAGAAAGAAAGAAAAATACTGGATTTTAAAATTAAATTCACACAAGCTAGGGTTAAATATGGACTTAGGTGTTTTGAATCTTTACAAATATTTCAATAGCTAAACATTTTTAAATACATTCAAAAACATTTTTATCTAAAACAAAATTTATAAGTATTATTAAAGATAGGTTTACGCTTACAAATATTTAAAAAAATACAAAATAAAAATAAAAATCTGTCGCTTTCTGCGTCACTTGATGTAAACAAACTCTCTCCACAGACGCGTCACGTGATGTAAACAAACGCGTCACGTGATGTAAACGAACTCTCTCCACAGACCCTCTCGCGAAATACGTTTCTAATTTAAATTTTAAAATCATTTGTTTCTGATGAAGGACCGAGGGCGGTCTGAAATAGAAAATATTATAATAGAAATAAACAAATACTGTCAAAAAAACACACTTTTAAACTTACAACTTTTTAATAATTTTTCCTATACATATTAAGACAGTATACGTGGATCATCACTATGTTATATATATATATATATATATATATATATATATATATATATATATATATATAAATTAGAGAAAATTTTCAAAATTCAAAAGTGTCGTTATGTACATTTCGACATAGGATCTCTAATAGAGACTCTACGTCACGCCAGCGACATTGTTTTTTCCAAATGGCGAAGGCCCTGGGTTAGAGTGTGGAGGGGTTTTAGGTTGTGGAGGGGTTTTAGGTTAACAACGATCACAAAGTGGAAAAGGACAGAGCTGGTAGTCGCGGGGTTACAGGGTATTGAAATGGTATATTTAGGGAGGGGAGAAATAGGAGTTCATATTTTATAAAGATAGACAACTAAATGAGTTAAATTACTTTTTAAAGTTGACATTTTCGGCTGTTTGAAGAGGTGTATTTAGGCGAGAAGGAATGGGTTTCAATATAAGATTTTTAAAAAAATTTTATTTAAGTTTATTTGATTAAACCTTTAATTAGAAGCGAGCTAAATGCCAATTACAGGAAGTTATCAGTTTAAAAATTATTAGAGAAAAAATATTAGAGAAAAAAAAATATATATACATATATGTGTTAACCAAGGAAAAAGGGGTTTAGTAAAAGAATCCATATTTTTTTCAAGAGAGGCAATCAAAGGAGATTGGGATAGGAAGGTAGGGGGGGTAAAATACTTTTAAAGGTTAACATTATGGTAAAATTAAGATTAAAACTTAAACAAGGAAAAAGGGGTTTCGTAAAAGAATCCATATTTTTTCAAGATAGGCAATTAAAGGAGATTGGGATAGGAAGGTAGGGGGGGTAAAATACTTTTAAAGGTTAACATTATGGTAAAATTAAGATTAAAACTTATATTGAATCCTTTTAATTTATATTCTAACATCTAGTCAACGGGGATTTAAATTCTAAATTTAAGTATTCGAAAAATTTGCCTTGTGGCGGCACTTACTGATGAATTCCCTCCTAAGATTCAGTAGCCGGTGTTGGTGGGGGTATTTTAATATTTAAATTTTTTCCAGTAAACATAGACAGCACCTATCACGAAAATTCCTCTGAATACGGGCTGAACCTATCAGTTTCCAGCTAATTTCAGGATCCAGCCCTTTCTCTTTCATTTTCCAGAATGCCCGCGAAAGGGCTGTCTGGTACCTCTGACCGGGGTTCGAAAAGGAGTACCTGTGGTTATACAGTCTTTGTTTGAAAGGACCGGCGGACATACCGATATAGGTCTGGAAGTCGTTTTTTTTTTTGTTAGATGGAGAAATGCGGGCTTCATAAATCACCTGGGTGGATTTGCACGTTCCCTCCACCGGGCAGGGATGTTAGTTAGTTTACAATAAGGGGGGTTAAACCAAATTATCTTTCTTTTTCTACAGTTTCCTTTATTTTTATTTTTGGATGATTCGGAGTCTATTGTAGGTTTATTATATGTTAACTTGTTCTTATATCCGCTTTTTTTAAGGACCTTATTGTAAATATTTTTGCTTGCGTTGAAAGTTTTAATGTTGGATGATAATTGGTTGATTCTATTATTCACTATATTGGGTATCTGTTTTATAATATTTTTGGGGTGGTTGGATGAAATATTAATATAAGTGGGGGAACTATTTTCTTTGAGAAATGGTTGGTAGGATCCATCATTTAAGTTAAGGGTGATGTCTAGATAATTTACAATTTTAAGATTAGAGGTGACTTCGACTTTAAAACCGAGGTACTTCAGGGCTCTAATTACTTTTTTGTGTATCCTATTTGTGTAGGGCCCATTGGAATTAGGGATAATTATTAATCCATCGTCCCGATATAGGCCTAATTGTTTTGGGTCTAAAAATCTGCTTAGAATATCTAAAATGTAAATTCCCACAAGATCTGCCACCTGGGCTGAATCATATGCTCCCATAGGGACGTCAAAAACCTCCCCCGGCTCCCTTGTCCATCTGGAATCATCAAAGGTGAGAATGGATTTTCTGGCCGCAAAGATAATTTCGTAGTCCCTATCCGAAATGTTCACGTAATTTTAGCAAATCTTAAACAACTCTCAAGAAGGTCCCTTGATATAGAGGAATAGAAATCGACAATATCGAATTTAAGGAAGGTGGATTTAGATTTGTTTTTGATGTTGTTAAACTAGTCTATCGTATCTGAAGAACTTTTCCAAAGGTTTGGTTGTAGATTCAATAGTAGCTTCTCTATTAGATTTTTTTAGAATTTCCCTGGAAATTATGCCTAAGTCACTTTTGTAGGATTAATTAGCCTGGTTTGTAATTTTTTTTTGCAAATTTGGTTTGTGGTCCTTAAATAAAACGTAAGCTTCTTTAGTGGCGATTTTGCCAATTTTGTCACTAATATTTAATTCTTTGGCGAATTTGGCTGTGTCTGTATTAATTTCAGGTAATGCTAGGTTCCTTCTGTCTACTTTGTAATTACTAGTTAGGTTATTTTTAAGGACACTTATGTAATTTAAAGGATCACATTTATAAATGTTGTTAGATTTGTCGGATTTTATCCACAGGTGCTTAGATTTTTTTCAGGTTTCTAATGTCTGATTTTAGTAAGTTATGGAATTTATTTGAAGCCCCACAGAATTTGATTTTGGGGATCAGGTCGAAAAGGTCCTTCTCGAAAGAGTTCAGAAATCTGCATACGGGGCGTGTGCGCTGGGTCCTCAGGTTAAAGGAATCCGTGGAATGATGTGCAGAGTCTGTAGAGCGGAGAAAAAAGTGTGCCTTCCATCGAAGTCTCCTTATGAAGTTTTCAATTTTTTCGGTGAGGTGAAGGAGAAAAGAGTGAGTATTTGGGTAAGGAATATTTTTCAAGGGATTATCCGGGGTAAACTTCTCCATTTTGCAACAGCAGAATGAATATTTGAAAGATCCGGGAATGAACCAAGAGAGCTCAACCACCGAAGGTGTGGGAGCAAAATATTTTTTTTTTTGTTTTTCTTTAATGCGAAGTCGAAGAGTAGGAAGGTAAATTATAAGAACCTGATCCTAATCAATATTAAAAAATTTTAACATTAAAAAGTGATGCAGGCAGAGAGCTCAATGTATTAAGAATACAGAGCCAATATAAATTAGAGAAAATTTTCAAAATTCAAAGGTGTCGGATGTACATTTCGACATAGGATCTCTAATAGAGACTCTACGTCTCTCTCTCTCTCTCTCTCTCTCTCTCTCTCTATATATATATATATATATATATATATATATATATATATATATATATAATGAAATGAAATACGGAAAAAATATTAGTAATTAAAAATAACTAAATAAATAATGAAAAGATGGATGGATGTTAATCCGGGTCTATATATTTGACAAATATTTTTCTAAGTTTGCATGTGGTCATCAATTCACTTTTTTTCTTTTTTTTTTTTAATAAATTAGGGTTATTTAGCTGTTTTAATATGCCAAGTTTTTCTAAAAGGCATGTTATGTGTATTTTTTAAATATTATTTAAGATAACTTTTAAGATCGTTTTTATATTTTATTTGTCATTTTCTTATATTTATTTATTCGTTTATTTATTATAACTAACTTTATTTATAATATTATACAACTAGTAGTTATATTTTTTTATTTCGCATTAAAAAGTATGATTTACCATTTATTTTTGTACCGTAAATATATCCCATTATCTTTAAAACTAAATTTAATGTTAAATTTCCATGTTATGTTTTTCTAAGAAAGCAGATGAATTGCAATAGACGCTGGTGTCGATTTAATACGTTAACTTTAACTTCCTTTCTCCTTTTGCTGTTCGTTCTCCTTTCCTTTTCTTTTTCTTTTTCTTTCTCTTTCTCTTTTTTCCTTTTATGATTTTTCTATATTTTTCTTTTTCTTTTTTCTTTTTTTTCTTTTTCTTTTTTTTTTTTGACTTGACGAAGAAATGTTTTCATTAGATTACCGTTACAATATCTATTCTCGTTATGGGCACGTGATTGTCTGGGTGTGATTACTTTCTTGATTATTTTGAATATTATTAACTGTTGTATCATTTGGGTCTGACGAGCAGCAAGGTCTGCTCCGAAATACATATTACCCATGGAATTGTAGAATTTCTAAACTTTTTTCTAGTATATATATATATATATTTTCTAAACATACGCTGTTAAATATAAGAGACAATGTATGTCTATTATGTTTAATCATGAGCCGTTCTAAACGTCGTATTTTTGCTTTAATTTCAGTTGAAAATAAAGACAAAAATTCTCCAACATTTGGATAATTATTTATTGGTTTTCTTCTAAGCTTTCGGCACACATGAGCCATCTTCAGAGAGGTTGTTTAAACTGAAATATTATAAAATTCACCATCACCGACGATTTTATTTTGTGTTGACATAAAACTCTGCTTGGCAACGGCAATAGTTACCAAAAATAATAAACGCAGTTCTTAAGTTTGCGATGCGGTTTTATGACGTCACATCGCGGGATAGCGCCAAATGACAACAAAACCATGTAGTCAAATGCAATGTAATATGTTATTTCCTGTTTTAAAGTTGATTTTATTGAGTGTTGGTTGTTTTGATTTTATGTACATGGCCTCCAATATCTGCAGGTTCCTCTTACTGTGTGTATGAGTAAGGATCACCGTATTGTTGACCAAAATCTGTCTGATATTACCTACATGTTTATGTTTTTCAGAGAAATGTTGTTTAATAGTACTCTGATCAGAAAGATGACATGTAAGTCTACGGGAGAGCGTGGTTGTAGTAAAACCAATATATGTACTAGGTTTTTGATTATTATCAGAGATGCAATCTCTGAATGGGCATGTAAATTGGTACACTACATTGGTTTTTTGTAGAGAATTTAGTTTAGTGCTTGTTGGGTTATTATAGACTATGAGGTCAATTGTTTTAAACTTTTTATAATATATAATGAAATTTATTTGATTATTACTTTCCACTGGTTTAACATTTCTACGTATTATGTTTTTGAGAGTTTTATTTTCAACTGAAATTAAAGCAAAAATACGACGTTTAGAACGGCTCATGATTAAACATAATAGACATTCATTGTCTCTTATATTTAACAGCGTATGTTTAGAAAATTACTTGCTGCCTCGATATATATATATATATATATATATATATATATATATAACTTGACAATTACTTTTAAGCATGAAAAAATTTCAATTGCTGAGTGTTGACTTTAATGTCTACTCTCTTCTTTACAAATTGCTTTGTTTACATTAGGATACGAAAGTAGATCTGCCGATTTTAATAGTCAGAGAAAAATCTGTGTTTAAAGCACTATCCAGCTTTGCTTGATCATCTGTAGACATGAGGTCAAATCACATCTGATCTAATGTCTGTTTCCTCGAAGAGAACGCAAGTTCGGACCCTACTGGAGAGCCCATAAGTTCCTCTAATAAGATTTCTCGAATACTCAGCCCGGTAGACAAAAAATAATATAATACAAAATATACTTTTTAAAAATAGACGAAACGTCTACTCAAATCCGAGTATGCACTAAAAATAACGTTTTAAGTAATATATATCGGTAGCAACCTTTCTTTTAAGTTTCATTGAATATACCCGTCTAGGAAAATCATATAGGTTTTTATTAAGTTTTTCTAATATCCTTACAATTTTCTTTTTTGGGAAGCTAAAAGAATGTAGAAACTACCCTGAGCGCTTTCAGGCAGTTCATTAGCCATTTTAAAGGTGTGTAAGCGCGTTGTGGCGCAATGGATATCGACTCGGAACGAAAAATCAGAGAGCCGAGTTCGAATTCCAGTTGAATCCATTGTATTCACTTACGCGCAAATACCCTTGGGAAAGGTATTAATCCGTCTCTTCCTTCCAGTTATGGGTTAAATAGCAGGACAGATTGGGTTCTATAGCCTTGGTTGGCAACCAGTCTACCGCAGAAAGCAATGGCAACCTACTGCGGGATAATCTTCTGCCCAGTCAGTCATGTCTCTTTCGAGACATGATCGCCCAAGCGTGTATCACGTATGGCACTTAACTAACTGACTGAAGCGCGTCTCTTTAGTACTACTACTACTACGTCAAGCTCGCCCGGCATTCGTAGACACGGGCCCTTCCTTCCTCTCAGTTGCTCATGACATTTACAGTTTTACAATTTTGCACAGTGTATTCTCAAGTAGCTGCTTTATATGTTTTACTTTTATTTTTTAGGTATAAATCATTTTTTAAATTAATTTCTTTGGGTTATTTTCATCTTTTCTTCTATTGTATTAAAGTGCTAAGGTATTACATATATATTTATGCTTAATGTGGGGTCTGGAGAGTGAAAAAAACCTATATTTCTTCTCTCTATCTCATTAGGTTTATAAGTAGAAACCTATTGTACAGGTTTATTATAAAATCATAATAAATACCGGATTTGATTTTTCACAAATAAAACCAGCTTTCATGTTGGGCATTAGTGGGTTAAGTTAGTCAGTTAAGTGACGTACGTGATACATGCTTGGGCGATCATGTCTCGAAAGAGACATGACTGACTAGGCAGAAGATTATCCCGCAGTAGGTTGCCATTGCTTTCTGCGGTAGACTGGTTGCCGACCAAGGCTATAGAACCCAATCTGTCCTGTTATTTAACCCATAACTGGAAGGACGAGACGGATTAATACCTTTCCCAAGGGTATTTGCGCGTAAGTGAATGCAATGAATTCAGATGGAATTCGAACTCGGCTCCCCGATTTCTCGTTCCGAGTCGATATCCAATGCACCACAACTACACATCGTAAATAAAGAACAATTTTGCAAAATAAATGTAAAAAATAAACACAAGGGAGAATTACAATAAAAAAACAAAACAACTAACTTTGATTAAAAAATGACTAGACAAAACTAACGACAGTACTTCATCTTAGAAATTCGAACATATGGAGGCAGAAAGGGAATCACTGCCCCTTATGGGATAAAGTTGAAATAATTGATAGAGACCACCACGGGAAACTACCTAAACTTAAGGAATCAGCGCATATGCGAGGCGATAAAAATCTCCTAAGCCGGTTAAGCAAAGAAATGAATACAATATGGAAATCCGTAATAAGAAATGCTATTAGCTTCAAAATTTGTAATATGAGCCCGGGTCAAAAAAAAAAAAAAAAAAAAGAAAAAGAAAAAAATGATTACTGGGACATTAAGTTTAAAAGTCTCAAAAATTCATACACTGATATCCTCAAGGACACATAGCCCAGTGGATATAGACGTTAGTTCTAGTGATTTGACCCAAAGATTTTTTGAGTTCAGCGAACAAATAACTTAGAGAATTGAGTTAAAGCATCCGGAAGTATAATCGCACATGGAATGAGAACAACCTACCCCAGTGATCGAAATAAAGAGTTAGGTTCAAACTTCCTAGCACCTGAAGAAGGCCGGATCGTACAATGGCCGAAACGTAGTAAACATGACACCTTTTCCTTTCTCACTCTACCCTCGCAACTGTCTTCACACTGGTATTCCCATCTGTCTTTTGTCCTTTCTCCGGCACTCCCTGTAACTGGTTCGTCGTTCTCTTCGCTCTCCTCCTGCTTAAACTTTCACACTAGTGACGGTACCGCTTTGCTTGGGATGAGACAATAAAAAAAAAAAAATAAATAAGATGAGGACAACATTTCTAACAATGCAAATAATGTAAATACTGCTTCATCTCAAAAGTGTAGACAATAACTTAAGACAGCAAACAACAAAGCGTGGAAGTAAAAATCAGAGATGGACAAATGTTGGTTGGTTGTTTTGTTTTTATGGCACATCAACACCCCGGCGGGTCATTTAATGCTAACTAAATTTTATTTATTTATTGCTGGTAATACCTTTTTCTTTCAATAATTTATTGTTGCTTTAATATAAGTTTTGTGTCTAGTAATACGTTTTTCTTTTAGAGTATCAAGATTCATTGGGATTTATTTTTTTAAGGGCAGGGTCTCCATGTCCTACCCTTATTATTTAACCCATAACTGGAGGGAAGGGACGGATTAATACCTTTTCCAAGGGTACCAGGGCATTTTACTGGAATTCAAACTCAGCTCACCGATTTCTCTTTCCGAGCCGATATCCACTGCACCACAACGCACATCCGTTACTATACGCTTACAGCACCTGGTATTCTCAAGAGGTCACCCATCTAAGTACTGACCAGGTTCAACGTTGCTTAACTTCGGTGATCGAGCGAGACCCGGTGTATTCAGAGTGATATGGCCGTAAGCCTGGGACGAATGTAGTTCTATGCCTAAATATGAATGATTCCTAATGATGCGCTTTCATTTTGGAATCGTTAAAGGCAGTGTTCAATTATAAAAAGCCGAAAATAAGGGATGCAGGTTCAGTTCTCGTCGTAAGTTTATTTGTTTATCTTTTCAGGACTATATTGTAGGATGGATATAAAAACGAGTTGTATGATCAGGCTGAAAATAGAGTACTGTTGCCATATTTGGGCGGGAATTTCCCAGTCTTCGATTTTTTAAACCTCTAACATCTCTCTCACAAGCGGAGCGTGGCGAGCCTCAGAAGGATTTTTTAAACCTCTAACATCTCTCTCACAAGCGGAGCGTGGCGATTCTCAGAAGGATTTTTTAAACCTCTAACATCTCTCTCACAAGCTAACATGGCGATTCTCAGAAAGTCTTTTTAAACCTCTAACATCTCTCTCAGAAGTGGAGCGTAGCGATTCTCAGAAGGAATTTTTAAACCTCTAACATCTCTCTCACAAGCTGAGCATGGGAATTCTCAGGATTTTTCACCCTTTAATCTCTCTCTCACAGTCGGAGCGTGGCGTTTCTCTCACTGCTCTATCGTTACTACCACGCAAAGTGCTCGTACGAACCACATTACTTGATTCCGCCAGGTGTTACCTTTACGGCCATACTACCTACATAGTAGTAAATCACCCACATTTCCCCCGTATTCTACTCGAACAACTTTTTCCTGCGAACCACTGATTTGTGGAACAGAATCCCAGAAGAATATTTCCCCGATCACTACAATCTTAACCTGCTCAAATCTAAAATTAAACATTATTTTTCCCTCCTATCCATGTGTTGTGGATTCCGGATGAGGAACCGCACAAAATAATAAACGACAAAAACAGATATGGAGATAGAAAAGTAGGTTATATTGAACGTAATATACAAACTTGAACGCAGGTTAGCAAATTCAGGAATACTATTAGTAAGAAATGAATATATACAAGTCTTGAAGTGAAGTCGTTCGAAATAGTATACCCGTGTATATTATTCTAGCTGAGTGGAGCTCAGAGCTAGTCTGACTTTTGATGCGGTAGTCTCTGGGTAAGTTCGGTATCTCTCGGTAACTTACGTATCAGTTCCGGTACTCTCCGATAACTGTAACGGATCTCTACGAATATTCTCTTTAGCCTCAACTCTCTATGGCAGGGGTATATGTATACTCAGTCGAGTCCATTATGATAAAAAAGGGGAGATCCCACAACAAAATGTAAAGTATCACTTAACGTATTCCTCTACCACGAGTGGCCCACGCGCCTTGTACAGAGTAAACCTTTCTGTAAAAAATGTTGCAACAAAAAGCAATATAATAAGGAATATCAGTCAAAAATTAATATTGTCTGAGTTCTTCAGAACGCTAGACATACTGTGTCTGCGTTTGTGCTATTTTGGCGAATTTCCTGCAAGGATTCAATTAACAGAATAAGAAAACAGGAAAATTTGCTGAAGAATTTTGGTTCCTGTTGATTTGATTTTCTGGAGAGATCCCAAATGCTGACGTTAGCTTGTATCCTTAAGGTAAAAGAATAAGAAATAACGAAAAGGAAGTACGGAGATTTGGATTCTCACCAAAATTCCAAATGACAACCTCTGGCAGAAACTCAAAAGTAGTTTCTTAACTTTTTATACGGAATCGCAACGAAGGAAAGTACATTGTTGTACGGTCTCACCCGAATTCGTCTTTATTCTGAAAATAAAAAAAAAATTGTTTAGAGACTTGCCTCTTCTAAGCCTAGTCATGTCTTAAGCGGTAATCGAACATCAAGAATTGCAAGATGACAGCTCAGCCACAGAATTCTTATCAAACTGCTACGAAAGAACTGAAGTTCGACTCAGTTTAAATGGCTAAACTTGGTTTCCATATCAATATATTACTATAGATTAATCCACTGAACACAACCTTGTCGGACTCTCTGCTCTTGGACGGAGAGGAACCTAGATGTGGCTATGTCAAAAAACAGAGTCACGTCTGGGGAAAAGCAGACAAGCGTAAAAACTTTGCCCGAACGTACGCGCTCAGAATTCCCACGTAAAATTTGGCCTTGTGCCACACCACACCCACAGCTTTGTAGCAGATTACGGAAAAATACCCAAAATAATCTTGGTTGGTATAGTCACAATTTTTCAGCTGTTGTATCACCGGCCTTCATTAGATTATTGTCGATCCGGGTAACTCTATGGGAACTCCGAATGAAACCCTCTATTCAATATCCTCTTTCCGCTCCTTTAGTCCTGTAGACTCCACCGAGGAGTATTGAACGAGAGCTCTCTACAACGCTAGTCGTTGTTGTTGTGGTTTTCGTAGTAATTAAGGTTTTACGGCATAAAGTTGTTAGATCTATGCCCAACCGGTTCTGTACGCGGTGTTCACTTACAGTATGCGGGGCTCCTAGGCGGTTTGTCATCTAAGAACTAACAGGGTTCGATACTATTTAATGTCGGCGAACAAACGTGTTTCAGCGTGATTTGACCGTAAGCCATGCACCACAGGGGTAGGTTGTACTCATGCCGTTGTCTGTGTTAGAAGGTATTTTGTATCAATTTTATCTTGTTAATTCATCATTGTAATGCTGCTTATATCTTTGACTAAACTAGGGTATATGCCTTTCTGTACTATCCAACCTAAGAACTGAACTGAACTTTCAAGATACGATATCTGTTAGAAATTTGTTTAAAAATGTTTTGATTTATGAAAGTACTGTCTATACGTGAATTTAAGATTGTTGGTTGTTTTTGTTTTTATGGCATATCAACCTCGGCGGGTCATTTATTGCCAACTAAATTTTATTTATCTATTGCTGGTAATAACTTTTTCTTTTCAACAATTTATTATTGTTTTTATAGAAGTTTTGTGTCTAGTAATACTTTTTCTTTTCGAGTATCTTTTCTTTTCGAGTATTTTCATTGGGATTTGTTTTTTTAAGGGCAGGGTCCCCAAGTCCTATCGTTGTTATTTAACCCATAACTGGTGGGAAGGGACGGATTAATACCTTTCCCAAAGGTACCAGTGCTTAAGTGAATGCAGGGTATTCAACTGGAATTCGAACTCGGCTCACCGATTTCTCTTTCCGAGTCGATATCCACTGCACCACAACGCACATTCGTCACTAAACGCTTACAGCATCTGGTATTCCCAAGCGGTCACCCATCTAAGTACTGACCAGGCTCAACGTTGCTTAACTTCGGTGATCGAGCGAAAACCAGTGTATTCAAGGTGATAAGCCGTAAGCCCTGAATTTAAGAAATCAAATAGCAAGCTGGACTGTGTCGAGGAAGCAGAACAAATTGGGGCCTCCGGTCAGTGCCTTGTGACTCTTTGCTATCCTATCAACATTTTCTTTTTTCTACCTACATTTATATACATTACGAATTAAATTATATGCCTCTTCTAAGTCTAGTCATATATGCCAAGTAGGTATATACGCTGACTTTCGCATCGATCAAAAATCTGCTGAGGCTGACAAAGCAAACCTCGCTGCCAAGCTTGAAAAGGACCTCCGATCCGTTGCGGACTGGGGTAAGAAATGACTCGTGAATTTTAATGCTTCCAAAACGAAGCTGCTATCTATTAAACATCACAGACAATCGCTCGTACCCCACCATAAGAATGGATCAGGCTAGTCTCCTTGAAAGCAAAACACTGCGTCTCCTCGGCTTAACTCTCACAACAGACCTCAAGTGGAATGAGTATATAGCATCCATAGCTAAATCCACTGCTGAGAAAATCGGTTCTCTGTGTAGGGTCAGGAAGTTTTTTCCGCCTGAAAAAATCCTGCACATATATAAATCTACCATCCGCCCGTGCATTGAATACTGCTGCCATATCTGGTTGGGTGCTCCTGCTATCTACCTAGATGGCCTTGATAAAATCCAACAAAGAATCTGGAATGTGATAGATCCCGACTTGGCAGCTCAGATACAGTCACTTTCTCACCGGCGCAATGTAGCTTCCCTGTGTCTCTTCTACAAATACTTTCACGGCATCTGGTCCGATGAACTAAGCTGACTGGTACCCCCTATATATGAATTTACTCGAACCACCAGATTAGCAACTAGGTCCCACTCTTTTACTGTGAAACCAATAAATTGGAAACGCAAATTTTACTCCATCAGCTTCTTTTCTCGCACTTCCCGCCTGTGTATTTTCCTTCCATTTACTTGCTTTCCCGACAGCTACAATCTTCAAGAATTCAAGGGTAAAGTCAATAGTCATCTACTATCTCACTAACCTGCATCTTCTCTCTCATACTCCCTTCTCCGTCCACTCCACTCTCATCAGTATTCTCATCCTTCTCTTACCCACTCCCTGACACCCTCTATAACCTGTCAGTCTTTCTCATAAATTTCCTCCTATGTGACCCCCTGCAAAGTAAAATGCCTTGCTTGTGGCGATATGATTATATATATATATATATATATATATATAAACAATTAAGCACAGTTGACTATTAAAGAATGAATTAATTTCTCATGTTTTGAAGTTGTTTTTTCTTCCAGATATGGTAATTTGTTTTCTTGGTGTTAAATCTAGAAAAAAAAAAAAAAAGAAAAAAAAAACACTGGATAAAATTCCCTATTTTTTATCTATAATATTGAATGTGTCAAAATTATTCAAATTTTAACAAGAAAAATCTCTAGTTGTTAAAAATTGTGCAAAACATTTGATGGAACGATCTATTAAAACATGTCTCGAATTTGTATTCTAAATACATTGTATTTATTTTCAGTTTTTCAAGTTGAATTGTTCACCTATTGCATATAATCCATTATTGTTAGGTTACAAAAAAATATATTTTATATGAATATTACCTTAAGAAAATTGAGATGTAGAGTGGAGAGTGTATGATAGATTCTGAGTAGTGGGGGACAAGAGACTTTTGCGCCGACCCTGTTATCAGAACATAATCAATCATAAGTCTCCACAGCTTCTTGTATTTTGACGAATAATTTGAGTTACAATATTTCGGTATGTAATAAGAAATTATGCATGCACACTGGATACTGATGGAATATGGGTCAAATTAAAATCGGGTGAAACCTTATTGTTAAAACCTCGTTGTCAGGCGCGATAAAATCATGAAGAACTGTATCTGATAAGAGAAACCACATCAATTGAGGACATTCAATAGCAGAAACAACTAAAATGGGTCGTACATGTAACACGAAAAGAAAATCTAAACTTATTTATAAATGGAACTTTGTCAGTGTGTGTGTGTGTGTGTGTGTGTCCGTTATTTATAGACTCCAAAACGGCTGAACTGATTTTCTTGAAAATTTACACAGTTGTACTATAAGCGTCTGCGAATGTTCTTAGCTAGGTTTTGTGTCGAGGTACCCCGATAAATATCGAAAATCGATAATCGAAAAAATTGGGTTATAGAAGAAATGGTCCGATTTTAATCAAATTTCATACACTCATAGACAAACACATAAGAAACGATATTCAGAAGTTTCAAGGTTGCAGTTCTTACAATAGTGTAGAAAATAGATTATATATATATATATATATATATATATATATATATATATATATATATATATATATAAAAGGCAAGATGTTTGTGTGTGTGTGTCTGTTTATCTGCCTGTATGTCTGTATTTTTTTTTCAGCGTTTTTATTTTAGTTTTTGCTTCGGGTTTGGTTCTAAGTAGGTATAATTGGAGTTCTTAGTCTTAGCCATGATATCATTTACTCAGAAGACTTATTTAGCCTTCAAAATTCAGTTTACGACGAAAAACATTTATTTGATATCGATACCAGGAAATCAAACTTTGACTTACATTCCCTTCATTTTTCTTTCAGTCTTCGATTTTGTTTTAACTGGAAACAACTATTGCTTTTTAGTCTTTCGTGCCAACGTCCAAAGGGTCTGAGCTCCAGGACCATGGATTAGTTTTAATGCTTTCATTACACCCGAGCAACGCCAGGCTATACTGCTGGTAATTACATAATCAACATGTTGATATTTCGCAATACTCAAAAAAAAGTTAGGAAGGAAACCCCCATCAATACTGGAAAGATCAATGACAGTTACTGGAAAACTATTGGGTTATCTGGAAAGTTGATGTCGATTTTTAGAAATTGATTGAGAATAAACCGCATTACACAACGGGGTAATTGGCTTAAACACTAAATTTATCAAAATGCACCATACATAAGCACTTAGTGAAACTTGGCTGCTTAAATTGCTACAAAGTTTGGGTAACACATAATCTGAGTGAAAATAATCATTTCGATAACATTTTTATCTGTTTTGCTCTAGTAACACAATGGAAATGCACCCCCTTTTTTAAGGAAATTGTGACGAGATGGGTTGTTTACAACAATGTTCATCGAAAAAGGTCCTGGGGTAAGCGACACGAGCCAACTTTAACCATTCCAAAAGCACGTTTTCATTCTAAAAAAGAGATGCTGCACATTTGGTGGAATTGCAAAGGAATCCTGGACTATGAGCATCTGCCAAGTAACCAGTGAATTGGTTTTGAAAAATATTGCTCACAACAGGACGAATTAAAAGCAGAAACTTAAGAAAAACGTCTAGAATTGGCAAACAGGAAAGGTGTTGTTTTCCATCAGGATAATGCCACACCTCACATTTCTTTATGACCCAGCAAAAATTGTTGCAGTTTGGCTGGGATGTGTTACCCCACCCGCCATATTTACCAGACATTGCTCCTTCCGATTTTTATTTATTCAGGTTCTTGCAAAATAATCTCAATGGTAAACATTTTAATTTTGGTGGTAACATAAAAAAAACGACGTTAATGAGTCCTTTACCTTATAAGCAGCTAAATTCTTGGAAAACGGAATCTTTAAGTTGAAGGAAAATAGAGAATGATTGTGCAACAAAGTGGTTCATATTTAGTTGAATAAATGTGTTTTAATTTTCCTTAAAAATTGGAATGAAATTTCCGGACAACCTAATATTTCCAGGAAAAAAGGTTTTAAGAGAAAGGTTTTTAAAATTTCAGGACAACCAATATTTTCCTGAAAAACTGTTTTACGAGCTAAGTTTTTAAAATTTTCGGATAACCCAATATTTTCCGGAAAAAAACTGTTTTAAGAGAAAGGTTTTTAAAATTTCCGGATTACCCAATATTTTCCGAAAAAAAAACTTTTTTAAAAGAAAGATTTTAAAAATTTCCGGATAACCCACTATCCCCCCCCCCCCCCCGAAAAAAAATCTGTTTTAAGAGAAAACTCTTAAAATTTCCGGACAACATAATATTTTTCGGGAAAAAAAATTGATTTGCGAGAAAGGTTTTAGAAAATTCCGGACAACACAATATTTTCCGGAAAAACTGTCGTCAGAGAAATGTTTTTAAAATTTCCGTATAACCCAATATATTCCGAAAAAAACTGTTGTAAGAGAAAGGTTTTTAAAATTTCCGGACAAACTAATCTTTTCCTGAAAAACTGTTTTACGTGATAGGCTTTTAAAATTTCCGGATAACCCAATATTTTTCGGAAAAACTGTTTTAAGAGAAAGATTTTTTTAAATTTCCGGGCAACCCAATATTTTCCGGAAAAAAATGTTTTAAGAGAAATTTTTTAAAATTTCCGGATAACCTAATATTTTTCGAAAAAGAAAATACTGATTTACGAGAAAGGTTTTAAAAACTTCCGGACAACCTATTGTCCTCATCTTTGTTACCATTTGTACGACGTGTCAGCCGTTGTACTCTCCGGCCTTCTTCAGGTGCTAAGAAATTCGAACCGAACCCTTTATTACAATCACTGGGGTATATCATTATCATTTCTTGCGTAGTAATGCCTCAACTGGAAGTCATGAGTTATCTCCCTCTAACCCTGCAAGTTACTTGTTCACCACTGCTGTAGCCTGGGATTGAACTCACAACTCTTTGGGTCAAGTCACAGGAACTAACCAACGTCTATATCCACTAGAAATTCTTAGCACCTGAAGAAAACCGGAGCGTACAACTGAAACGTCGTACAAATGGCAACAAAGATGAGGACAATAGTCCGAATAATGTAAATAGTGTAAAAACTAAAACTTTTAAAATTTCCGGACAGGCCAATATTTTCCGGAAAAACTGTTTTAAGAGAAAAGTTTTAAAAATTTCCGTACAACCCAATATTTTCCAGAAAATCTGTTTTAAGCAAAAGGTTTTTAAAAATTTCGGAAACCCAATATTTTCTGGAAAAAACTATTATAAAAGAATAAATTGAAAAAATTCAGGACAACCCATCATTTCCCAGAAAAAAAAATGTTTTAAGAGAAAGTTTTTTTAAATTTCCGCACAACTCAGTATTTTCCGGAAATAAAAAGATTTACGAGAAAGATTTTAACAATTTCGGACAATCCAATATTTTCTGGAAAAAATTGTTTTAAAAGAAACGTTTTCAAAATTTCAGGGCAACCCAATATTTTCCGAAAAAAAAAAACAGTTTTAAAAGAAATATTTAAACAATTTTAGGACAACCCGGAAAAACACTGTTTTAAGAGAAAGTTCTTTAAAATTTCCAGACAACCCAATATTTTCCGGAAAACAACTAATTTACGAGAAAGGTTTTAAAAAATTTCGGACAATCTAATATTTTTGGAAAATATTGTTTTAAATATTGTTTTAAGAGAAAGGTTTTTAAAATTTCCGGACAACCCAATATTTTCCGAAAAAAAACCTGATTTCCGAGAAAGGTTTTAAAAAATTCTAGACAACCTATTGTCCTCATCTTTGTTGCCATTTGTATGACGTTTCGGTCGTTGTACGCTCGTCTTCTTCAGGTGCTAGGAATTTCGAACTGAACTCTTTATTACAATCACTGGGATATATCATTCTCATTCTTTCCGTAGTAATGCCTTGATTTAAATCATGAGTTATCTCCCTCTAACCCTGTAAGTTACTTGTTCACCACTGCTGTATATACCCCAGTGATTGTAATAAAGTGTTCGGTTCAAAATTCCAATCAGATGAAGTAGGCCGGAGCGTACAACGGCTGAAACGTCGTACAAATGGCAACAAAGATGAGGACAATAGTTCGAATAATGTAAATACTGTAAATACTACCTCATCTCAGAAATATAGACAAATATTACCATCACCTTTTCTGCTTATTTTTCTTTGGTAAACAGTCCTTCAAGGTGAGTGGGTAATACAAAACATATCGGTGCCGAAAATGGTATTGGTGAGTAGAGTTCAAATTCAGGGATAGTTTGTTACAATCTCTTTCCCAGGAATGATCTGGAGATCCGTTGGTTCTTTACCACGCCATGGGTTAAATAGCAGAGGAGGCTGGGCTCTCTAGATTTTGACTTTTATTACTCTAAAAGAAGAAACAAGTTGAATTCTAAACATTGAAGAAGGCAAAAGAGCGGACTTGAAGGAGACTACCACCACCTTAAAATTTGTTGATTTTCTTTCTTTTTTTTTTTTTTAACTTTTTTCAGTGAAATCTTATGGATTACACCCTAAACTTTCCGATTGACAAAAAATTTGAAAAAAATTTCAACAATTTTAGGTTAGGGGGTGCTCAGTTTTTCATACAAAGTTATAGTAAATCGATCCGCCATTTTTGAATCACTCGCCGGTACGACATTACCACCACCTGTAAATTGGTTGATTGTCAATTTTTTTTTTTTACTATTTTACAGCAATCTTATCGATTAAACCCTAAACTTTCCGATCGACAAAAAAATTTGTAAAGATTTAAACAATTTTTTTAGGTGGGGGCTGTTTTTCAAACAACCTTATAGTAAATCGATCCTGTGCAATTAACTTTTTTGCTTGCGCATATTCAACAACTGAATCCTTTGCGAAATTTTTGAATAAAGCCATTCCTGAAGTACTTGATGAAGATGCCATCCTAAGAACTAAAGAAAACCTGAAAAAGACAAAAACAAGAGCCAACCCCCAACCCCCCAAAAAAACAAACAAAACAAAACGACCCCAACGCGAGTTGTTCCAAAATGGAGGATCGATTTACTATAACGTTGTATGGAAAGTGGGCCCCCCACCGCCAAATTGTTTGAATATTGATTTTTTTTCAATTTTTTTTTGATAAACGAAAACTTTATGTAATAACCGATAAGACAGCACTGGAAAAAAAACAAAAAAAAAAAACAAAAAACAAATTTAAAGGTGGTGATAGTCTCCTTCAGGTCCATCGGGACGGGAAATAACTTTACAACCTTTCTCCAAAGTACATGGTAATACATAGATCATGAAAAAAAGAATTTATGGAGAAGGCAATGGGAAACCATTCCACTATCGTCCCCCAGAAGACATTCCTGCTCACAAATAATTAAAAAATAAATCTGTGTAGATGACAATGAGACACCACTCTATCTTGCTCAAGAATGTTCGGCAATTCACGGATAATAAGGAAAATGAAATGATGAAAAAAGGCATTGCGGAACCACTCCTCTATCTTTCCGAAGAATACACGGTAATTTACATATATGGACATATTTGTCTTAAAAAGGAGATGGCACTACAAAATAGATAAACAAAAAACAAAAATCCTTCATCTGTAAGAAAAGTTGGACATTGATTTTTTTTATAATCGTTTCACCCCAAGTAAGGCAGGACTGTCAATGGTGCCCAGGGATTACAGTGAAAGAAAAGAAAAGAAAAAAAGAAAAGAAAAAGGTGCAAAGGATGTCGAAGAAGGGATGAGAGAAAGATGGAAATCAAGGAGGTAGAAGATGGTAATTGACGTTGCATTTAAATCTTTAGACATTGTAGCTATCAGATTTCAAAATTTCTTCGTATCAACCACCCCATAAAATGCATACTTATAAGCGAAGATGGTAAGAAATTTGCCTCCGGCCCTTCTCACCTTACATATTTCTCAGTTATAACATTCCATATATATATATATATATATATATATATATATATATATATATATAAGTGGTTTTACTAATATTATACTTTTCTTTTTTTAATCATATCACCCCAAGCAAGGCGAAAACGCCACTGATGCGCAGGGGGCTACGTAAGAATGAAAAGATTGGAAAAGAGAAAAACCGGAAACCGCATCCTAAACAGGAAACAAGGGATGAGCCTCTTCACCTGTTCAATAGACGTGGGTGGAGTGTGATACGATATATATATATATATAACTGGTTTTACTAATATTATACGATACGATTAGAGTCATTTTAATAATGAAAGAATATCCAAATTAATTAAATCACTTGATAAAATAGAAAGAAAGAAAGAAAGAAAGCAAGAAAGAGAGAATGAAAGAATACTGTATAGCAATGAATGAAGTCATTAGATTAAAAAGAAAAATATACCAATGAATGAAATAATTTGATAAAAAAGAATGAAAGAAAAAAAGCGAGAAAGAGAGAATGAAAGAATATTGTCTAGCAATGAATTAAGTCATTAGATTAAAAAGAAAAATATAACAATGGATGAAATAGTTTGATAAAAAAGAAAGAAAGGAAAAAGCGAGAAGGAGAGAATCAAAGGAAGAAAAAAAGAATATCATATACCGATGAATGAAATCATTCGATTTAAAAGAAAAAAGAAAAAAGATAAAGAAAACAAAAGAAAAAAAAGAAATTAAAAAGAAAGAAAAAATATACCAATAAAGGAAATCATTAGATAAAAATGAAAGAAAGAATATCGTATTAAGCCATTAGATTTAAAAAAAAAATATATATAAAAATAAAAGAAAGAAAAAAGAAAGAAACATACCAATGAATGAAATCATTTAATGAAAAAGAAAGAAAAAACGACAAAGTGTGAATGAATGGAATAAAGAATATCAGATACCAATTGTTGAAATCATTGGATTAAATAGAAAGAAAGAAAAAATAACAAAGAAAGAAAAAGGAAAATAACAAAGAAAGGAAGAAAGAAAGAATAATATCATATATGAATGAATAAAATCATTGGATTAAAAAAAAAGAAAAAAGAAAGAAAGAAAAAGAAAAGGAGTATACAAATTAATGAAATTATTTGATAAGAAAGAATATAGTATGAAGTGATTGGATTAAAAAGAAAGAAAGAAAAATAAAAGAAAGAAGAAAATCGTATGAAGTTATTAGATTAAAAGGAAAGAAAGGAAAATGAAAGACAGAAGAAAGAAAGAAAATATACTACTGAATGAAATCACTTGATAAAAGAAAGCGAGAAAGTGTGAATGAATGGAAGAAAGAAAGAACATCATATAACTATGAATGAAATCGTTGAATTAAAAAAAAGCAAAAATGAAAGAAAGAAAGAAAGAAAGAAAGAACTGATAGAAAGAGAATGAAATAAATTGTGACCAAAGTTTCAAAATGGGACTAGAGGTTGGTTATTTCATGTCGAATAATCTATATATTTCTTTAACTTTTCTGAATTATAAGACACATTCAAGTGACTGTAACCTTTCTCCTCCCAGACGCAAAAGTTCGACAGTTTGATGGAGACAAGAAATCTTACGCCTCAAACGGTGTCTCTTTGGCTGCTTCCAAATATAACTACACGATTAGTTTTAAAGGGCACAACATCTAAATAGCCATAATTTTCAGACGCAAAATAACTTGAGGAAAATCCAGTTAATTTGACCCAGATTAATAGTGACGAGGAATGTCTGAATGTAATAACTTGCTTTAAGTCTAGTATTTCCTTTAGGTAGAACTATAAAATATTCTCTTTATATTATATTTTTTTAATGCCAGGCAGATTTGTTCAACAATGTACGAGGGTCGTTCAATAAATAAGGTGAATTTTTTTTGGTCTAAGGACTTCTAATATAGATAGAAGCTTACTTTTTAAATATGTTTTTCCTTTACTTCTTTTTCAAAGGGATTTAATTTTTTTGGCAGATTGAAAAAAATTTTTGAGAGTTTTTGGAGATTAACAAAGATGGCCGACCAAGAAGCATGCTCCAGGATTGAACAGAGGTCAGTTATCAAGGTTTTGGTTGCTGAAGGGTGCAAACCAATTGAAATTCATGGGAGAATGTCAACTGTGTATGGTGACACATGTTTCAGTCACAAAAAGGTCTACAAGTGGGTTAAATTGTTTAAAGAAGTTTGAAAGTGACGATGCAGTCAAAAGTGCTGTGAGCGATTGGCTGAGACATCAGTCCAAAGATGTTTACGCTGAGGGAATACGGATGCTTGTGCACAGATGGGAAAAATAAGTGACATTACAGGGAGACTACGTTGAAAAAAAAAACTTAAAAAAATGTAATCTTCTATCTGTATTAGAAAAGTTCACCTTGGAAAAATTGACCTTATTTATTCAGTGACCCTTGTATACAGGTTTTAATGTATTTCTGTATATTGCTCGAGTACTTCAAAATGAAGCAGGTGTGAAAATTTAATGATCTGCGTAGATTAGAAAGAGATGATAGAAAGTGTGATACAGAAATGTGAAGGAGCGTAAAAAACTAAGCAAAGTATTAAGTTAGATAAAAATAAAAACGTTCCTAGAAATAAAGAAAAAAGTACTTAACTGCTACGAAGTTTCTGGGATATGTAATACGGAGAGAGGGCTTGGAAAATCTGATACTCATGGTATGGATAGAAGGAAGAAGAAGCGGGAAAGCAACGCGTGACATACCTGATGAGCTTGAGCAGATGAATGGAAGAGCAGGGTTTGGGAAGGGTTGCAGGAGAAGAGGTGTTAAAAGCTATATGGAGAAGAGAGATGTGGAGGGCCATAATTGCTTACGTCCTGAAGGGAGACGGCAGATAGAAGAGGAAGAAGCTCCATTCTCTCATATAACTGTTGTATAGAAGTTATAACTAAATAATTATAAATCTCTATGTATGTGCAACCTACGGCTCGAAGGCCACAATCCGGCCCCTAAGGGCAGTCGTTGTGGCCTTCAATGATGCCAGAACCATTTTTTTACCATCTTTTCAAAATCCAAATCTTTTCATAAAATGCATTCAAGATGTGTCCATAACACAATACACAAGTTCTGATTTTGCAATTTATAACTTTATACATTTTTGGCGGTGACTGGCCCTCGACGTTGCTTCAATGATTGAAAATGGCCCTCCAGTGAAAAAGGTTGCACACCCCTAACCTAGAACAATAAAGACATAGTCCGTTTGAAAGTACTTCTGATGGGAGTTCACACACTTGTTCCAATCTCCTCTTACGCAATGACTATAGGCTGCCTCGCCGTTTACTCCTTGGTCTACTTGACGCCGCGCAAACGGTGGTTTTAGCTTTGGGAAAAAAAGACAGAAATTACAATCAGACAAATCCGGAATGAAGAATGAAATTAATTAAAAACAAATACAGAAGTCAGCTCACAAATGAACACCTGATCAGTCAACTTCGGGTTGCCAGCACATCAGTCAGAGTAGACATTCGATCGAATTTGCAAAAATAAACAATACTAAGTATCTCATTAATAAAACTAACTTTAATTTATTTGTTGTTGTTTTATAAAATGCGTTCAAGATGTGTCTATAACACAATACACAAGTTCTGATTTTGCAATTTATAACTTGATACATTTTTTGGCGGTTACTGACCCTCGACGTTGCTTCAGTGATCGAAAATGGCCCTTCAGTGAAAAAGGTTGCACACTCCTGCCTTAAAAGAACAAGCAGCAATACGTGGAAACAACAAGACGAGTATTATTTATTATCTGGTCGTTATGTAGAGTTGGAGAATTGAGAGAAGAGCATTATGAGTTTATGAGGTCAAATGGTGAGAATGTCACGTGTTTGTGTGTGGAGAGGAGAAAAGTGGGTTCATTTGTCATTGGTTTAAAATGAGTGAATTAATGATAATTATAAGTTTTATAATAATTTTATTATGATTATTTTTGACACTATAATTTTTATTTATGTATTTTTATCGACACAGCAAATTGACAGTATAATTAATTTTTTATTTTTTTATTTATTTATTTTTTAATCATTTCACCCCGAGCAAGGCGGAAATGTGCGGGGGGCTGCATAACTGCAAGAAGATTAATTATGAAGAGAGAGAAGAGAAGTACAAACCAATTAGAAAGGAGCAATAGAAAGATGAGAATGCAGGTGTGATGACAGTTTCAAGGGTGGACAGAAAGGGAAGGATATACGGGGTGGGGAAAGGCTAGAGTCAAGTGGTTAGTAGATGAGTACTGACATTGCATTTAAATTTCTGGAGGTTGTAGTCGTCAGTAAAGCAAGAATATGGGAGCGAGTTCCACAGGCGGGAAGTGCGAGAGAAGAAGCTGCAGGAGTAGAATTGTCGTCTGCATCTGGCTAACTTAACTGTGAATGGGTGGGACCCAGTTGCCAATCTGGTTGCACGAGTAAACACTTGTTGAGGGGGCACCAGTGACTTTGGTTCGTCTGAGCAGAAGCCATGAAAGTATTTACAGAACAGACAAAGGGAGGCCACATTTCGTCGGTAGTGAAGTGGCTGTAGTCGAGCCGCCAAGTCAGCACCTATCACGTTACTGACTCTCCTTTGGAGCCTGTCGAGGACACTGAGGTGAACGGCAGGGGCGCCTGACCATAAATGGCAGCAGTACTCCATGCACGGTCGAATGGTAGACTTGTATATATGCAGGATGGAATCAGGCGGAAAAAACATCCTGGATCGACACAGTGACCCAACCTTCTTAGCAGTGGATTTAGCTATGGATTCGATGTAGCGGTTCCATTTGAGGTCAGAAAAGAGGGTAAGACTGAGGAGGCGTAGTGTATTGCACTCAGTGAGAATCGCTTGGTCCATGCTTAAGGGAGGCAGGAGAGGTTGCCTGTGATGGTTGACAGACAACAGCTTGGTCTTAGACGCATTGAAATTGACAAGCCACTTCTTGCCCCAATTCACCACAGAGTGTAGATCCCGTTCAAGATCAGCAGCGAGATTATGTATTTTTTATGAACCCGACACTGTGAATGCTGGACAATCTCCTCGTAGATGAGAAAAATAACTTTAATAATCTATATAAATAAAACTGTAATTGTCCATTTTTTACTATCCGCTAATCTCGAAAACGGCTGCACCAATTGTTTTAAAATTTTACCATAGCATTTTAATCGAATACGACCGTGTTTTTATATACTTAATATCAAAAGATATTACAATATTAAATATATATATAGTTTGCAAAGTCGATTAGAGCCGATGAGAGCCGAACCAAAACAAAAATTAATTTTTAATATGGACGGCTTAACAGACAATTTTTTATTTCATAGGAAACATAAGAAAATTCCAAATTGAAGGTAAACAAATCATTTCTTCTTAATTCTATTTTGGCGGGGGTAAACAGGAAAAATCCCTTCCCCTTAAAAAAAAAATCCTATTCATTTTCTTTCAACAAATTATTATCGACGTCCTATTTAAAAAAAAAATGCAAACCGGACAATCTCTATATCTGCACAGACCAACTAAAATATCGTGTACCAGCAAGGATTGGGAAATTAAATGTACGCTTTCTCTTTTCTCTCTTTTTTTCCCCCCCATTTAACCAAACTGAGCCACAGTACAGCTAGTAAGAAATGAACTTGAAAGGAAGAATGTTGAGTTTATCAAGTGGGAAACGACCGAACCCTGAGGAGAATAGGAACAAGGAAAGTTATACTCACAATCAGAAAGAGATTGATTGATTGATTGATTGATTGATTGATTGATTGATTGATGTATTTTTACGGCTTATCAGCATTTCTGCAGATAATTTAAAACCAGCTATGGGCAAACAGTTAACCCCAAAACTGGGGTCAAAACACTATGAAAGTATAAAAATAGACTTTTCTAGAATATACAAACTTTTGAAGCAAAAAAATTATTACCAGCAATACATTTTTGAATAGAAAACTAGAAGACATCTTCAGTTTTTGAAAATAAAATAAAATAGATTTTTCATCAAAATTTGATTAAATCAACCGTCTCACTATAACTGAATATTCAAAAAATATCTTAAAACCCCACCTTTTTGGCATTAAATGACCCAGAGAGGTTGATATGCCATGAAACAAAACTCTCTCTCTCTCTCTGTCTGTCTCATATATATATATATATTTTTTTTTTTTTTCTAAACATATGCTATTAAATATAAGAGACAATGAATGTCTATTATGTTTAATCACGAGCCGTTCTAAACGTCGTATTTTTGCTTTAATTTCAGTTGAAAATAAAGACAAAAACTCTCCAACATTTGGATAATTATTTATTGGTTTTCTTCTAAGCTTTCGGCTCACATGAGCCATCTTCAGAGAAGTAGTTTAAACTGAAATATTATAAAATCCACCATCACCGACGATTTTATTTTGTGTTGACATAAAACTCCGCAAAGATTACTCCGTTCCTGCTTACGCAGAAACTGAATAGAAAAGCTTGTCTAAGCTTGCCTTTTCTGGTCTTGCAGAGCCACCAGGTGGCAGGTCAGTATATACAAAACAACTTTTTTATATAATTCATTATATATATATATATATATATATATATATATATATATATATATATAATGTAATATAATTTTATATATATATATATATATATATATAAAATTATATTACATTATATATATATCTATATATAAAATGATAGAGTGAAAGTTGGAGGTTCAAGAGTTCAAATGTAAATGCCTGAGTCCATACAAGAGAGAAAGAGAGAGACAGGCTCGGAATGAGAAATCGAATGCCAATCGCGTTTGTTGCATTCACTTACGCACACACAAATACCAAAGGTTTGAACGTCGTGAATATGACAACAAAGATGAGGACAACAGTCCGAACAATGTCATTAATCAAAATAGGACATGGGTATTGAAAAAACGTTGTTATTTCTCCCAAAATTATTAATACAATATTCAATCGCGCAAAAAGATATTATTCTTGTAATTCTAGGGATGTTTCGGCTTTAAATAACCCATAGTAGGTTTGACAAACCGTAAAAAATCAATCCAATATATTTAGGTGATTATTTCAGGATCCACTTTCTGGGTTTGGGTGGGTAGGTAGGTGACACTCGAAAACAACTCTGTATTGGGAGACACAAAATTCGACTCTTCCTCTGTCAAACATTTTGCTCAGCCCGACATCTCAACGCGCGGCTGGTAACCGCGATTAACGGTTTAATATTTTAACCGCGGTTTAATTAAACAAAGAACTGCCGAAAGACATGGCTGTGGAGAGATATGATCGCTTACTTATTCAGTTAAGTGCCCTACATGATACACGCTTGGCGATCATGTCTTAAAAGAGATACGACTGAGTAAGCATGATTTTCCCGCATTGGAGTAGATAAATCTATCTAATTGGAGTAGATAAATCTATCTATCGCCCGGTTCACACTCCACCCACGTCTATTGAACAGGTTAAGAGGCTCATCCCTTGTTCCCTGTTTAGGATGTGGTTTCCGGCTTTCTCTTTTGCAATCTTTTCACTATTACGTAGCCCCCTGCACATCAGTGGCGTTACTTGCTCGGGGTGATACGATAAAAAAAAAAAAAGAAAGTATGTTGCCATTATTTTCCGCGGTAGACTGTTTGCCGACCAAAGCTATAGAACCCAATCTGTGTTGCTATTTAACCCATATCTGGGGAGAGAACAGTTGGATTAATACTTTTTTCCAAGGTTATTTTACGAGTAAATGAATACAACGGATTCAAATAGAATTCGAACTCGGCTCTCTGATTTCACGTTTCAAACCGACATCCACTGCACCACAACGCACTTAAAGTACTTGGTACATAAAAGAAAAGGAGTTTGGATTTAAAATAACAAAACAAGAAATACCAATAGAAAGCAGAAAAAAATCGTTGTAGTAATCAAATCATTGTAATAACGAATTTTGGATTCAGTTCGAAATAAGTAAGTCACGTTTGGCCTTTGAATTTTGCAGATGCTAATTACAGATGATGGTGTCAGTCGAGTGCGCTTAACGAAATCCAGTGGGGCAAACAACAAAAGTGAAGAAACATAAAATCAACCACATTCTACCCGCTAGAATCCACCCGGACTCATATTCCATCAAACCTTCGTAACCAAAAGCAGCCTTTTATGAACTGGCTTTTCTTTGAATTACACCCATCAAAAAGTAGACTAAAAAATCTAATTAGCGCCTGATTATGTTAACATGCAAATATTCGCTTAAATCATTGTTTCGTACCAAATCGGTGAACACATTAACATTTCAATTGCTACAGGGACAAGAAAGTATGGGTAACATACCACGCACATTGTAGTGAACCACCCTCATATTTCCTGAGTATTCTAATGGTGAAATGTGAGTTCCATCCGAGCAGCTGCTTCGCACAAGCCGCTGCTTTATGGATTCGACCACAAAGTGCAAGCTTCTCCGATCACTACAATCTTAACCTGTTCAAGTCACCTGTTATCTTCCCTATATATCCCCATAAGTACCTCTTATTATGTACTCCGCTACCTTGAGTGGTTCTTTGGCCTTGTACAAGGTGGATACCATTGTAAGAAAAACAAAACAAAATTCAAAGCAAAACAATGAAAATATTTACTACTAAGTATTTCAAGAAGTAGAACAGAGGATAAACTTTTCAAAAAATCAAAAACGATTACCTGGAATTGGAATGAAAGCAGAGATAGGATCCACCCGGAATCCATCATAAAAGGTCAGGTTTCGGAACGTTGTGGTGCAGTGGATATCGACTCGGAACAACAAATCGGAGAGCCGAATTCGAATTCCAGTTGAATTCCTTGCCTTAAATTACGCACACATACCCTTGGGAAAGGTATTAATACGTCTCTTCCCTCCAGTTATGGGTTAAATAATAAAATCGATTGGGTTCTATAGCCATGGCTGGCAACCAGTCTACTGCAGAAAGCAATGACAACCTACTGCGGGACAATCTTCTCACTAGTCAGTCATGTCTCTGTCGAGACATGATCACCCAAAGCGTGTATTACTTATGGCACTTAACTGACTAACTGAATATAATAGTTGGAAACATGATTAAGGCTTCTACTGGGCATAAATTGGGGGATCAGTTTTATATTGTTTTGAAGTAATAAACCAATGCCCCTTTAATTATTACTTAATAATATAATACATCGCTTCCCCCTCTACCTATGAGTCAAATAATAGAACAGATTGGGTTTTATAGCCTTGGCTGGCAACCAATCTACCGCAGAAAGCAATGGCAAACTACTGCGGAATAACCTTCTGCCCAGTCAGTCATGTCTCTTTCAAGGCATGATCGCCCAAAGCGTGTATCACGTATGGCACTTAAGTGAGTGACTAATTTAACATTAATTGACTGATCAAAATTTGATATGCTTGCGGTTAGCATATATTCATGCCTATCTGATATTGAAATGCATTTTCTGGTAAATTATTTTATTATATAATTAATGAAGATCGACAACTCAAGCTACTGCATGACTTATTATTCATAATTGTTAAACTAAGCTCAGGTGGAAACAGCCTCCTCCTTATCCACACAGTATTTACTTCCTACCACCTATTCTTTCATTTATATTACCCATGTTATTCATCGTAACACTTTTAACGGTAATCACCTATATTGAGTGGCTCTCAAGTATTGTACTGGGTGAACTTTAGTATTAAAATATTGTCCTCGAGGTTTGCTTCGTAGATCCTATACCACTCCAATGGATAGGTTATTGACAGTTGTTAAACTCAATGTAAGCTAGCACGTAGTCTTATGTATAACATGGCCATATATATATATTTTGAGAGTTGCTCAGCTCAAGCTGGTACATGGCACTATGTATATATATTTTTGACAATTGTTCAGCTTAATGTAAGTTGGCACACGGCCTTATGTATAACATGGCCTTATACATATTTTTGACAGTTGCTAAGCTTAATGTAAGCTGGCACATGGCCTTATGTATAACATTGCCATATGTATATAATTGGTAGTTGCTAAGCTTAATGTAACTTGGCACACGGCCTTATGTATAACATGGCCTTATACATATTTTTGACAGTTGCTAAGCTTAATGTAAGCTGGGACATGGCCTTATGTATAACATTGCCATATGTATATAATTGGTAGTTTCTCAGCTTAATGTAACTTGGCACACGGCCTTATGTATAACATGGCCTTATACATATTTTTAACAGTTGCTAAGCTTAATGTAAGCTGGCACATGGCCTTATGTATAACATTGCCATATATAAATTTTTGACAGTTGCTAAGCTCAATGCAAGCTGCTACATGACCTTATGTATAACATGGCCTTATATACATATTTATGTCAGCAGGAACACGGCTTTATGTATAATATGGCCTTACATATATTTGTTGGCAGTTGCTAAACCTAATGTAACCTGGCACATGATCTCATGTATAACACTGCTTTATATATATATTTTTGACAGTTGCTAAGCTCGGTGTAAGCTGGCACATGGTCCTTAGGTACAGGGCATCTATTAATGTCTGATCTTAGAACAGTAGTTATCACTGAGACTAGGTTTCCTAAAATGTACTCAATAGAGAAGGATCATTATTGATAGTGGTTCAGTGCAGCTTTAGCTGTCAAAGTTTTTATGTGTGGGTAACTTAGTGATGAACGAAATTAATACGGTGTGGGGTTTATTAGTTACTAGCATCATAGCCCGGCGTTACCCATGCAACTCAGAACATTTTAGTAGTAGGAGAAGATGCCAATGTGAGGAGTAGATGGAAATCATTTATTAAGAGTTGGAAAGCAGAGCTGAGGCTGTTAGTAACCATTTTCAGCATTAAGAAGAATGCATTGAATGCATGTTGCTGTAGTATTCTAAAGGAGTATAAAGTTTTGTTTTACTAAAATTAGAAATATAAAAACTATTACGCTTTCAGTTAAACATTTTTTCGAAGAATATTTTAAAATGTAGACATTTAATTTTAGATTAAAAAGTTACATTTATACCACACGAATTACAGACAGTTGATTTCCTGCATGAAATATTTAGCGAAAAATAGCATTATTTTTTTTTTCAATTTTGTTTTCTGAAGTATGAAATATTAAATCTGAAAAAAAAAAGACTAAAATAATTAAATTAACCATTAGCCCCTTTTTTTAACATATTTTTCTAAAACATTTTCTTTTGTTTCAAAATTACGGGGAAAAATATTCACATTTTTTTGTTGACGAAATGAACTTTTTAAACGTCGGAATAAAAATTAAATATAAAGGCTCTTTCTTTTTTTCATAAAAAAGTATTTTAGTCGCGTTTGACACGTGTGATTTGATTCCTGTGACGTAATCTAGCAATCATCTTGGATCTTAGATGTTTTACGGAGCAAATGTAAACAATCGGCTCCATTGGCCAAAAAGTGCGAAAGGGAAAATTGCTGAATTTAAACTCAAAAAGTATGTGTCGACCTGGCTTCCCTGTAGATATGTGTCCCCAGAAAAGTTTGAATGGCGTAGCTTAAAAAATGTTGACGTGCATAGGGAACAGTCACACACAGATTCAGAGATTGACTTTAATATATATATATAGTTAAGTGATCTTAAGTTGGTACATAGCTTAGCAAATAACTGAAAAAACAATTTTGACAGAACGCATTGTGGCATTAATGGCCAGTGTGTCTCTCTTCTGCTTCTTCTATGTGCCCTGTCTCTTCAGCACGTAGGCGATCATGGCTTTCCACGTTTCCCTATCCCTGTTGGCTCTTAGCACGCCTTCTCCTGTTATACCATGCAACCCTCGTTCTATCATCCACCTGATTAAGTCCTTCAAATATGTTATCCGTTGCTTTCCCTTGTCTCTTTTTCCCTCTATCTGGCCTGTTAGTATCAGGTTCTCCAAGCCCTCCTTGCTCATTGCATGTCCCAGGAACTTTAGCTGTCTCTTCCTGATGCTTAGTATTAATTTCCTTTTCGTTTCCATCCTTTCCGAAACCTCATCGTTTCTCACATGCTCGATCCATGATATCCGCAGCATCCTTCTGTAGAACCACATTTCAGTTGCTTCAAGTTTTTCCTTCATTTTCGATGATATTGTCCAGCATTCACTGCCATATTGAAGAACTGACATTACATAGCAATCCAGTACTCTCTTCTTTGTTTCTAGTGAAATTGTCCTGTTTCTTAAGACTTTTCTTAACTTCTGGAATGCTTACTTCGCCATGCCAATTCGCCTTCGGATCTCTGGGTTGCACTTTCCGTCTTCTGCTATAACACTTCACAGGTATTTAAATTTTTGTACCTGCTTCATTCTAGTATCCCTGACCTGTTTTTGGCATATTAGGCTGCTCTTTTTACAGATGACCATGCATTCGTTTTTCTTGGAGTTTATTTCTAATCCTTTCTTGTCACTCTCTTCAGTTACCTTCTGTAGGAGGTCTTGTAGTTTCCTTTCTGTGTCTGCTATCAGTACTGTATCATATGCGTACATTAGGTTGTTTAAATTGTGGCCTCCGATGACAAATCCAAGTATAACTTCTAGGGTCCTCAAAATATTCTCGCTGTACAAGTTGACTACCTAACTATTATACCATTGTGTATGACCCATTACCGGTAGATGTTAAATCTTTTTTGGTGAGCCAATGTAGGTAAGTGTATGATATCCAGTTTTGACTAAATCAGTATGGCTTACAGCCACGTTACGCTGAAACACACGTTCCTGTACAATCACCAAAGTTACGCAACATTGGTCCTGATCATTTCCTAGAGGAGTAACCTTTTAAAAATACAAGTTGCTATAACATTGGGTGTCCGAATTGTGTAATGGATAATGGCTCGGAATTATTAATTGAGTTCGAATTCAGATTGGGTTCGTTGTACTCACCTATGCGCAAATACACTTTGGAATGGTATGCATTCATTTTTCTCCTCCAGCTATGGGTTAATTTGTTAGACTTGATTCACTAAATCGTTATTATCTCTAAAAAAATCTCTTACAATCTAAAAAATATTTTCTGGCTTTAAATAACCTGCAATATGTTGATAAACTATAGAAAATCAATCAATCAATGAACTTCACTACATCAAATAAAAAATTCGGAAAAAAGAACTCATTAATAATGGAAAGAGCGATAACAACTACTGGACTTGATAAACTTATATTCCTGGCAATTTTTTAAAGATATAGATTCTATATGTGCATCGTGGTGCAGTGGATATCGACTCGAAACGACAAATCGGGGAGCCGAGTTCAAATTCCAGTTGAATTCCTTGCATTCACTTGCGTACAAATATCCTTGGGAAAGGTATTAATCCGTCTCTTCCCTCCAGTTATGTGTTAAATAATAGGACAGATTGGGTTCTATTGGTCGGCAACCAGTCTACCGCAGAAAGCAATGGCAACCTACTGCGGGATAATCTTCTGCCCAGTCAGTGATATTTCCGAAGGTAAACCAAGAATAAATAAATATCAAATTCATTTTACGGACCTGCAGCTGAATCCTGGATAATAATTAGTCATCAAATCGTAAAATTCAAAATACGTCAGAGAAACGGTTTTTCCACAGCTAAAGAAAAAAATCGTTCTTTGAGCCGCCCCACGTGACTGGATTGAATATTTAAAGATGGTCTCTAACCGGTCACGGTGTTCAGTCAGAGAAGGCGGGTTACTGACACACAACTAACATGTAACGGCAACTTCAAATCAACCTGGAAATGTTCCTTTTCTCCTTATCTCTCTCAACAATTACTGCTATAAACATTTTGTACGAACTCTTAATTCCTCAACCTTATCATTGAACACGAACTCTACTCAAAACTTCTTACTAAGGTTTATAATTGAACGTAAGTTCTACAACTCTTATTTCTATTTTAGAATGCAAAATGTATATTTTATTCTTCTTACGCTATTCCACATATTCCAACCTGGCGACAACCAACCTTCTGATAAAAACCTGATGATTATAACTCTGTATAAAATCCTGTAAGCAGTCGGTAGTTCGGTTAAGTAAGACACAAGGCCGAACAAAATAAACATTAACCAGCTCCCTACACTTCAATAAGAAACGTATACTTACAATCAGAAAGAGACAACATTTCTGGAAGACATAATGAGGAAAGTGCACCAGGAGAATTTAATACTCACAGGGCATATTAAAAGAGTGAAGCAGTAAGTCAATTACTTAGAGACTTTGTGTGAATGAATAGCAGGACAAAAACAAAAGTTTAACCAGTTTTCATACCTTTTCTTGTTTGAGCTCAAGCGAAGAATGAAAAAATTACACATCTAATAAAAAACAAAATATATATTAAACATCCGATCATCAAAGGCTTTTAACATTCAAGAATGTAAGCCACTCCTAATAGTATTGTTCTTATCAAATAACAACAACCTGAATATCTATATCAGTTCTTATTGCGTGCACCGGTAAATATTTCTGGGTCATTTTTATTTTTTTATCATTTCACCCTAGTAAGGTAATAAAACCACTAAAACGTCAGTAGTGGAGGGTACTGAGTGTGAGAGAATACGAGAAAAAACACTGTTTAGGAAAGAACAATAAAAGAACAAGATAGAAGATAACGATTGTCATGCCATTTAAATTTTTGAAGATCAAACTAAACTGAGAAGAAAAGAAACCGGAAAAGGAAAGTACGAGTGAAGAAACTGTTAGCATAGAACTTACGGTTGCATCGAGTCATTTCATAAATGTAGCTTCCTTAGTGCCTTTTCTGTGAATATTTTCCGGGTAATTCTTCTGATGAGCTTTCGTCTTCGGTTCCTTGACTTTACGAATTTAAGTACAGTAATAGATATCTTCTAGGCAGAAGATTTTCCAGCAGTAGGTTGCTATTACTTTCTGTGGTAGACTGGTTGCCAAGTAAGGCTATAGAACCCAATTTGTTCTACTATTTAACCCATAGCTGAAGGGAGAAGAAATGGATTTATACTTTTCCCAAGGGTTTTTGTACGTAAGTGAATGAAACCAATTCAACTTGAATTCGAAATCGACTCTCTAATTTTTCATTCCGAGCCGATATCTACTGCACCTCAACGTATTTACTTAATTTTATTTATTTCAAAATTAATTACGAATTAAAAACAAGTTCCTGTAAATATTAAAGTTTCTATTGTTATTAAATTTGTAGAACTCCTCTGAAAAATAATTCATCTGAATGTACTAATATGGAAAAGAATGAAAAATTTTGCTAATATATGCATATTATTTGGAATGCACTTTTTCAGTTGGACAATCTTGGAAAGTAGAGAATGTAATCCTGAGTTTTTTTTTTTTTTTAATCATCTCACCCCAAGCAAGGCATTCCACTGCCACTATTGCGCATGGGGCTACATAGGGGAAGGTAAAGAGAAGGAGTGGATAGACATAGGGAATGTCAGGAGAAAGGTGACAGATGAGTAAGGATAGCGAGGATGAGGGTCGGGCAGATGGGAAGAGTGCTTGATAGAATGGGAGCAGGTTAGTGTGTTAGGAGGTGTGTATTGACCTTACATTTAAACTCCTGGAGATTGTAGCCGTCGGGGAAGCAATCGTTTGGAAGAGAATTCCACAGTCGGGAAGTGCGAGGAAAGAAACTGTTGGAGTAGAAGTTACGGCTGCATTTTATCGGTTTCACTGTAAAAGGGTGTGATCTAGTTGCTAATCTAGTATCTCGTGCAAATTCGTGTTTAGGGGGCACCAGTGATCTAAGTTCATCGGAGCAGAAGCCGTGAAAGTATTTATAGAAGAGACACAGGGAAGCCACGTCTCGCCGGTGGGAGAGAGACTGCAGGCGGTCTGCCAAGTCGGTATCTATCACATTACAGACCCTCCTCTGAACCTTATCGAGAAGCCCGAGGAGAACAGCAGGGGCACCCGACCAGATATGGCAGCAGTATTCAATGCACGGGCGGATGGTAGATTTGTAAATGTGCAGGATAGATTTAGACGGAAAAAACTTCCGGGCCCTACACAGAGAACCAACTTTCATAGCAGCGGATTTAGCAATGGATTCGATATAGTCATTCCATTTGAGGTCCGCTGAAAGTGTGAGACCAAGGAGGCGTAGTGTTTTACTCTCTGGGAGGCAAGCCTGGTCCATGCTAATGGGAGGTAGGTGAGATTGTCGATGATGGTTAATTGACAGTAGCTTCGTTTTAGAAGCATTAAAATTTACAAAATGATTATGGTGAAAAAGATTCATTAGCGGGGAGGAGGAGTTGAGAACCACCGTGCCATTATGAAATGACGTATCATTGTAATCGATGATTCAATTATATTGGCTTTGTTCAAGTGAGTGAGTTTTATGGGGAAACACACCTATTCCTCAGATAATCGACTCTTCCTCCTATATTAATAAGAGTTAACAGGAAGTTAACGGGAGGAGTTCTTGGGATTTCATAGGAGTTCTTTAGAGTTCTACTGGAGTTCATTAAAGCTATTAGGCAGTTGATATTAGTCGGCAGTTAGCCGAATACTAAGGAGTCAGCTTTCAGTGGAAGATTACCAAGTTCCTAACATTTTGGGTGCGTTAAGTCAATTAGCAACCGACATAGCACGATTATAACCTTCAGTGCGAAAACTACTCCACAACAGTGAGTTTTGTGAGTTATCAGCTTCTGTGGGTTATTTAATGCCAAAAAAAGTAGGGTTTTATGGTATTTCTTATGTTCAGTTATCGTGAGTAAGTTGATTTAGTCAGATTTTGATGAACAAAATTTTATTATTATTATTATTATTTTATTTTAGAAAAATGAAGACATCTTCCAGTTTTGTATTCAAAAACGTATTGCTTGTAATAATTTTTTCCTTCAAAAATGTGTTATGGTAATAATTTTTTTCCTTAAAAATGTATTGTGGGTAAAATTTTTCCTTCAAAAATGTATATATTTTTTTTATAAAAGTCTATTCTTATGTATATATTTCTGTAAAAGTCTATTTTTATACTTTTAACCCCAGTTTGGGGATAAACTTTTTACCCATAGTTGGAACCCTAACAGGTGCTACCACCCCGGGTCAGGGTGGACCTGGAAACAACAGCAATTAAGAGGTGGTTCCATGCTCATGAAAACCTCTAATCTTCCAATCAGAGGCCTTGCTGCTGGATGTAGTTTATTGTCATACCCAGGACCACTTTGTTCAAGTCCTAATCACATTATTTATGCGTTCTCTCAGAAACTGTAACTGAGGTTAGTTCAGTGTATCAGGTCGGTGCAAGAGTTTTTGTCGGTTTGTAAAAGGGGCACTTTAAATCATTGTAATTTATTTTATGCATATTATTATTACTTAAACATATCACCATGATTAATTTATAACTTTTTCTTTCAGAATATTAACACATCATTCATATTTTTCTGCAATATTCTCACCCATATTCTTTCCATCTAAAGAACACATTAGACACGCTCTACTCTATGAGTTTCACGACACCTTCAGACACCATTTTGGGGGTAGGCTTGTCACAGGAGATGAGAAGTGGATTCTCTACCATAACGTTAAACGTCGGCGATCGTGAATAAATCGAGGAGAAAGACCAGTTCAGCAACCGAGAGCAGGACTCCATCCCCAAAAGATCATGCTGAGCGTTATGTGGGGTATTACGAACTTTTAAACAACAGTCAACACATTAGTGCTAGTCTCTATTGTGATCAATTCGTCGTTTGAGAACTACTTTGACCCGAAAACGACCTTCTTTAGTCAACAGAAAGGGAGTCATCTTCCATCATGATAATGCTCGTCCTCACACAGTACTAGTGACCAAAGATCTCCTAGGAGAAATCTTGCCCCATCCTGCATATTCTCCTGACCTAGCTCCCTCGGATTATCACTTATTTCGAGGTTTACAAAACCATTCAGATGGCCTTAGGTTATCATCACGTGAGGAGATTGAACATGAGTTAGATTCATATTTCACATCAAAACCTAAAGAATTTTACAATCAAGGCATTTATAAGCTCGTTGACAGATGGAGTCAAGTTATAGAGAGTAATGTCGTTATCGTTATGAATAAAGGTTTTCAAAACACACCGTTTTTCATTTTCAAGATGAAATTTTAAATCTGCAAAAACTTTTGCACCGACCTGATAGTTTCCGTATAAACACAAACGTGCCTGAAGAGACGCCTGTAAAAGTGATAAGCTAGCCAGATAAACAAGTGGGTATACTCGGAAACGAGCAGTCAGCCATTATTTACTACATTGGACTCGTTAGTCTTGGGCAGCAGCAAGTCAAAAAGGTGGACCCCTCTTGAGTTGAAAACTGTGGAGAAGGTAGCGGGAGACTACTCAACTATTTCTCCAAAGAAGTCGTAGGAACTCACATAATAAAGAAAAAGGAATCTTTGGGGAACCATGGAACTTCCCAACAGTGCCGCACGCTGGGATCGTTTACCCAAGCAGATATTATCAAGAAGATACACCTATAGGAAATCGACTACCGTAAGATTTGAACCTGGGTTTATTTGATTGATACGCACTTAGAAGGTAGCATAGCATATTGTCTATTATAATAAAGACCGTTGTATATATAAATACTTCCCTCCTGTCACACTCATGGAGAGAGAAACAATAGCGAGGCAGCGTCGACTCAGTTCATTCTCTTTACTACTAGTTAATAAACTTGACTACCAGTCATGAAAATTTTTGCCACGAGTTTGCTCTTTAAAAGTGCCTTATTGTTTTATTTTTGCAATAATTATGTCGTCGAGTAGTGAAGAATATATATATAGTCAACTGCAGACAGATCTGTTTCGCTGTATCACAGCTCATCAGTACGGCTAGACAGCCGATTGCCTTTTACCCAGCATTGAAACCCGACCGAATTGGCGTCAGTCGACGATTCTACCTCTGAGCTACGGCCGCTCGGTAGAAGGAAGGAGGCATATATATATATATATATATATATATATATATATATATATATATATATATATATATATATATATATATATATATATATATATAGTTGTCAGTCCGTAAACGGTGAGGAAAATCCAACAAGATTTCCTTAATATAAATTATTAATAGGTAAATCCATATAGAGAGCTCGATGGGTGTTAACCAGAGTGATATGAAGTTTATCACAGGGTAAGTATATGTTGGAATGTAGACATTAGTATATGTGGATAAAAGTTAGTATAAGTAAGTGGGTTGACCAGATGGGGTCAAATAGACGCCTAAAGTCAGGGGAATTGTTTTTTTTTTGCAGATGTCATGCCATCTACGACAAAATAACTTCAAACGGATACTACCCGCATTTGGAACTTGACTCTATCTACATTCTTCCTCATTCCCTCCCATTCCTTCCCATTCCTTCCTTTCCTTCTTTCTTTCCTCCTTCTCCTTACATTTATTGTCATTTATTTATTTGTTTGTGATCTTATGTTTTTTATTATTATTTCTATTATGTTCCCTCTTCATGTTAAGAAAACGTTCATTCCGGCATAAATTTTACGTCAGATGGAAGAAATATTGTAAAAGAGTCTGATGATATGAGCTAGTTAAGCTCATTGAAATGAACTATAGTTTATAACTAATATGACGTGTTGAGTTTTCCTTTATATATATATATATATATATATATATATATATATATATATATATATATATATGTCCTCCTGTAACACCCAGTGAGGAAACAGCTAATAATCCTCTCAAATATTTTGACGGCAAGGGTAAAGTCGTATATATATAATATATTTCCCTCCTGTTACGCCCAGGTGTTTGAATTTTTGTATTTTACATTTATTTTTCTTACGTCTTAATGTATAATACTCAATGGTAGGTACATCAATATATATGTTTCTGTTATTTTAGACGGCATATTGATATAAATATTTTGCCGTCAATTTTAATGGCACGTGTTCACTGTTAGAATAAATGAATATAGCGTTATACTAACTAGTCAGTCATTCTGAGACAATTTAATCATAGGCAAGAATTGGTCAAATATAACTCATAATATTTGAAGATATTGAAAATAAAATAATTTTATTCCTAGTAAGGCGGGTGTGCCACGATTACATAGGGTATTATACGGGGTGAAAGTGAAAGGGAAGATTGAGAATAGGGAAAACCGAGGAAAAAACAAAATATGAACGGGATGGTGGCGATTGGCGTGGCATTTAAATTTTTAAAGATTGTATTTATCAG
This sequence comes from Ascarosepion bandense, assembly GCA_037127315.1. Classification (NCBI taxonomy): domain Eukaryota; kingdom Metazoa; phylum Mollusca; class Cephalopoda; order Sepiida; family Sepiidae; genus Ascarosepion; species Ascarosepion bandense. The sequence goes on from JBBBDQ010000244.1 coordinate 5,250,894, forward strand.
GGAAGCGAATAAATGGAGGGTTTCCACAGGCGAAAAGTGCGAGGAAAGAGATTGTTGGTGTAGACGGTAACCATGGTGGTAAGTGATACTTTTCTCTGGGAAGATGCACACGTATTTATTTGGGGAAAATGTGCGTCTTGTAAGCCGGAAAATACGATAATTAGTTCGTTTTCTACGGTTTATCAACTATTTACTGATTATTTAAAGCCAGAAAATAATTTTACATTGTCAGGATTATTTTTGGGAGTTAAAAATAGTTTAGTATTACAAGTCCCACTAATTAACCTATAACCGGGGAGAGAAGAGGTGGATTCATACCTTTCTCAAGTGAATATAACAAACCCACTGGAAATTGAAACTCGGCTCTCCGATTACCAATACTGAGACATTAGCCATTACACCACCTGCACATCCAAGCTTAAAGAACCTGATATTTCCACGCAGTCAACCACTGGCAAGCTCGACGTTGCTTAACTTCTGTGACCGTAACGGAACCTCTGTTTCAAAGTGATGTGTCCGTAAGCATTTTATGTATTCAAGTAAGGTTGGACCATTGTATGCAGTGTACAGTCTATGTTGTATTTAATGCTACATGAAGTACACTGGTAACCAAAGAGTCCCCCACCCAGAGAAGAAACAAGATACGTCCTATGTTAGGAAGCGACCGGAGTCTAAGCAGTACTGATGAGCTGTAATACAGCGAAACAGATTTGTCTGCGGATGAATATATATATATATATATATATATATATATATATATAAAGCATAATGATGATCCACGTATACTGTCTTAATATGCATAGGAAAAACTACTGAAAAGTTGTTAAACTTAGAACTTTTCAGTAGTTTTTCCTATATATATATATATATATATATATATATAGGACATAATAGCTTAAGGGATAGATGTAATCTTTGTTTAACAGAAAAAATTAAGATTTTGAAATTTCAATCTCAGAATGAACTTCTGAATAAACGTAAAGAAATCATTAGTATGTATCGTCACCGTAATAAATATAAATTTTAATAATTATCTTCTTACATTTAGTCACAATAGAATTTTTAAAATTTTGGTGTAGCAGTAACCGTTTCCCTCCTACTTACCACTACTAACCCAATGGTCAAGCCACATATCTCCCACTACCATAAGAGAAGTTACTACTAAGATTCCTCTAGCTTGACCCTATAATATCCAGCATTCTTCTACTCTTTTCTTTAATAGCTCTTACCTTAGAATTTGTCCTCATTCTTTGATCGAACGAGGTTGAAAATGCATTTTTTAAACTGACGTGTCGAAAATGTCTATTTCCACACTAAATTTTATCTGAATTTATATATATATATATATATATATATATATATATATATATATATATATATATATATAATACTAATCACAGTGAAACTAACACCAATTATAAGAAAATAACTCGCTAGAACTGGCGCTAACTTCACTATAATTTAATCGTCTTGAACACCCAGAAGAGAACCTCTTCTTCGGGCAAAGGTGGGGAAGAAAAAAGGAACAAACGGCGTACAAGCACAAAACGTCGAGTACCCGTTAGAAAGAAAAAAAAACCCACGCGAAACTTTAACGATAAAGTGCTCGATACGAAAATAGAGCTACAAACGCAAAAAACTAAACGTGAGCCAAAACCTACCGCGGTTTCACACTACGGTTCTTCAGGGCATATATATATATATATATATATATATATATATATATATATATATATATATATATATGTGTGTGTGTGTGTGTGTGTGTGTGTGTTTGAGAGAGAGGGGGTGAGAGAGAAGGTAAGCAGAGAAAGAGAGAGAAACGCTGCAACATTTTACTTTTATACCACTTTTGGCAACACCAAAAAAAGTCTTCTGCAAGTATTTTAGTGCTCTCGGTAATCGCTTGGTTTGCTTCGTGTTTAGTTTTAGCCTTGGCTGTAACCAGTGGATAGTTGCAACAGGTGCAGAAGAAGACTGCTACAGACACTCCTTCTAGCCCAATCAAAAGCCGTGGTAATCAAAATGTTCACTTGTCAATAACGAATTATTTTCAGAGGTAAAAGGAAATGGAATGAATGTGGAAAGAAAAAAAAATTGTACTTTTATACAAAATTAAGGACAAACAAAAAGAATAGAAAATATATTATTGCTTGCATTGATAAAAAGGAAGAAAGAAATTAAAAAGTGTAAAAGTTTAATCGTAAGTCACCCGAGGGAAAGATGGCGGATACAAGTCCCGTGTTGGTGTTGCTACCTATCGCATGAAAGGAAAGGTTTAAAAATAAAAGAGAAATAAGAATATATGATTTCGTCCATTTTATGCTGTTTTTTTTAGCGATTAGTGAAGGTACCTAAAATTTATGTAGGATGATACCAGCAGAGATACCTAACACATCATAGTAAGATATTAATTAGATGAATGACACCATTGTCACGTGCCTAAGTTCACTATTACAACACCGTTAATTGTTTAAAACACGGGAGATATTTCTATCGTACACTGAAATACTTAAACGGCGCTACCTAACTTTGTCTTGGCGGATCAAATAGAAATATTGCCAGCAAGACTGACTGCTTGGAACGTGTTGTCAGCTTTAGGTTATTGCCATTTAATTTTGGCAATTAAACATCTCTACCCCGCCCGATTAAACGACTTTAGGAGAGACGATGAACAGTTGTTAAAATGATCCAGTTCGTGAATCTTGAAAGTTATTCGATAGAAAGTTATTTGAGAAGTTTTTTTCTTTTTTTAATTTTTTTTAATTTTATTAAAAAACAAACAAAAAAATAACAAAGATAATTTGAATTTAGCAAAAATAGTTTGGGCTTCTAACGTTTACTTTATACATCTGCATATTTACACTGCACACAAACTACACAGGCCGATATAGTAAAAAAAAAAAAAAAAAAAAATTGACGCGTACGCCGTAAACCCTGTCGATGGTCTGCTTCTTTCTTAAATTCAGTCAGTTAAGTGCCATACGTGATACACACTTGGGCGATCTTGTCTCGAAAGAGACATGATGACTGACTGGGCAGAAGATTATCCAGCAGTAGGTTGCCATTGCTTTACTGTGGTAGACCGGTTGCTATAGAACCCAATCTGTCCTGCTATTTAACCCATAACTGGAAGGAAGAGACGGATTAATACCTTTCCCAAGGGTATTTGCGCGTAAGTGAATACAATGGATTCAACTGGAATTCGAACTCGGCTCCTCGTTCCGAGCCGATATCCACTGTACCACAACGCACGTCCTTTCTTAAATTTAGATTATGAATAATAGTGAACTGTCTGGCGTAATGAACAAAACAAGTCCTAAATTTTTCATTTTTTTAAAGTCCGACAATGTTTTTTTACTCTCTAATTTTAAGTGTGTAAAACTAGGTTTTACTTTTCATCCGTATCAATGTTTGTGAGAAAACAAGAAAAATAAAAAAGGGGAATAGAAACATGCAGGTAGTGATTGAAAGAAAGCTATCATGAGTAATTGTTCGTTCTTTTATTTTTTAAATGGTTATTAAACTAGAAAAAAAAAAACAACACAAGAAACATCATACAGAAACAGCTACTGGGAGACACAATTTCTAACGATTTTTATTATATTCATCGTGTATTCTGTATACTTATTGAGAAATTCAAACTTGTGAGTGTGTCTTAAAAAAAAAATGAAGAAGAAAAGAATGTAAAAGAAAGCGCTAAACAAAGAAGAATAAACTCCCAAAGAAAAAAACACATCACCTACATGTTTCCACTCTGTGGATGGTTGCCTTTATTTTTAGGGTACGATGGATAAATTGTCGTCTATAATACGCAAAAATGAAAATAACGCTGACATCTCATTTTATATTTACGGTAATTTACCAAAATTACACAAAAACACCTTGAAACATCAAAGAGAAAATTTATTTTAATAAACCCCCAAAAAACACATCACCTACTTCCACTCTCTGGATGGTTGAAACACCAAAGAGTAAATTTATTTAATAAAAAAATCGCTCCTGGCTTCACTTTGGAATCTCCTGTAACTCTTCTTGACAGTCTCCTTGTTTAAGTTAGTGAATGCTGCCATAACTCTTGCCTTCATCAGTTCATCTTTGTGGTGTTACAAGGAGTTTGTTGGTCTCTCGCTCAACTCCGCCCCACACATAATGGAGCTGTAACCCCAGAATTTGTGGACCAGAAGGGGTGATGTGATCTCAGAAATTATCTGACAGCCATGACTGTTGCCAGACATAGAGCCTTCCAGCAGCCACCATTTTTTTTTTTTAATCCAGGGCAGCACTACCTCCTCAGAACACTTGATGTAGGCCTCCGTGTTAGTGAAGCCCTCACCAACAATTTCAAAGTTTTTTTGTTTTTTTTAATCAGAACGATTCAAGTCTTTATGAATCCTCTGCTGTACTGTCCTCAGATTGACACCCCCAAAACTTTCTGAAATGTATGGGAGCGCCCGGCGCGAATGCCAAGCAGTAATTTACCCATGGCAACCTGTACAAAGTGACATTTAGAAAAATAATTACGGGATACTACGGATGAAAAGAAGAAAGGCAATAATAAAATAATTTTCTCTCTTCCGAGTCATTTTTCGTGTTTGTTTTCTTTTAACACTCTTAATCTTTGGAAACATCGTGATTAAAATAATAAAATAACAAAAAAGAAAAAAAGAAAAAGAAAAACTCGTTAAGTAGCTGTTAGTTTTACTGTTGTTGTGTTAAAACACTAACACTAACAACAGCTAACATAAAAAATGGATTTTACCGGTGACATGCCAAATAAAGTCCCAGATGAACAAAAGCCATTTAAATTTTATAGTATCCAAAAAAAAATGTCCCATACTTTATTTAAATATTCGTTAAAATTATATTAAATCATAAATGAGCTTTTATAGTCAATAGTAGGTTCCTTTAACATTCGACTTTTTACTGCACCATTTCGTGTACTTGTAAAATCCAAGATGTCAGTATAACGAAATAACAATATAGATAGACATCTATTCTTTAGCTCAAATATTCACTTTGAGGAAAGAATATATTTTCCAGATAAAAATCCGACAATACTTAGACGGATAAAATATACGAGGAAAAAAAATTATAGCACTAATAGTCATCCGTAGTTAACGCAATGAACTTTGCTTTGCTACATGCATATCGGGCGAATAATATTTGAAAACAAATCGAGGATCTGGCAGCTTAATGACGTTGCGTATACGACCGTGCTAATAGCCGAATTGGCTTTTAGCTTTTTAACAATCAGTAAGAGACTATACGGCCGATCCTGCTTAATGGTTACTACTCCGTTGGTTATTATTACTCTCACTACTGCCATTTCAGGCACCTTGCACATGGACTCTTCTCTTTTTTTTTTTAAGTAAAGAAAGCAGTAAGCATTTTGTTGTATCAATTTGAATAGAGCAAATATTTATTATCAAGCTTGGCTTTCATACCGACTACTACACATATCTACCGTAAGTAGTAAAAATGTTTTTTACTTTCTTGTCAATCTCTCTATCCTAGTGGATTTTTTTTATTTTGTTTAACATTGTATTGTACAATACATCGAATAATTGTTTTGTTTTTTTCCTCTTTTTTTTTTTAATTTATAGAGTGAGTAATAAAAAGATTTGTTTTTATTTTATTAATAAAAAAAATAAAACATCCTTGCTTGTATGCCCGGTTGTTATCCAAAAACTAGCATTAAACAAAATTTAATAATGAATGACGTTCGTCATCTTTATTAATTTTTCTGAAAATATATTTAAAATTTTTTAATTATGTTGCTAAAGGTTTTTTTTTTTTTTTTTTTTTTTTTTACTTATAGTCTCTTCCTTTGCGGCCGTGTTTACATTGTAATTTAAAAGGAAAAAAATTATAATTTTCATTTCACGATAGTTTGTCAATGTCTTTTTTTTTTTACTCGAGATTTCAAAATAAGAAAAAAATTAAAATTAAAATTTGTACGTACACATAATAGACTAGAGACTAAAAAATAAATCATTTGATCAGATTTCAAATTTACTTTTGAAGCTTTTTTTTATTTTTTTGTCGTAAATTTCTTATTCTACTCTTCACCTTGTACTTCCCCAAATATTTAATGCAACTTCCGAGAGTCCTGAGTGAAATCTTTTTGTTGTATTTTCCCGTCTGAAAAAGCCACATACACACGCACACAAAACAAAAGTAAAAACATTTTTATTTAATAATTACGAAAAAAAAAAGAAAAAGTTAAACGTTTATTCCTCAAAATATTATTTAAAATCAGTTCGTTACGTGATGCTGCTCTGTGCTGCCGTAAGTGATCTTGTTCAATAGCTTGCCGGTCATTTGACAAAAACGACATTCAATCATTTAACCAACGTGGATTTGTAGAGAGACATTGAATGATTGAGTCATTTCATGGCTCTGCTGGTCTGATGATATTGACGAAGTTGAAAAATTACAATTTTTTTTAAGAAAGAATCAGTTAAAAATAAAAAGAATTGCATTCAGTTTCATTATTCCCCACCTCCCCCGTTTTTTTTTTGTTTTTAAAGTAAAATTCAGTACATCAGTCAGTACAACAGTGAACGCTAAAAAAATTTAGGTATTACAATGGTGTGTTTTTTGGTAAATTTTAACATTTACCCACGACTTACAGCTTGCTTGCCATCCGAATGTAGAGAAAATTAAAAAAAAATAAAACTAAAATTAGTGAGTGCTGGGCTTTTTTTTTCTTTTTTGGTCTGGTCAATATTTAGAATTTAAAAAATTCTGACATTTTTAGTCAGTTATTTTAAGTGGGTTAGGGCTGAGAACTTTTCAGCGCCGTTCGTGTATGTTTTAGCTTTTAGAATTGTACTTTGACAACAATAACACTTTCCTCAGTTCCTGTTATTTGTGTGAAGAACAAAAAGAAGTCCCTTTTTTTTTTTTTTTTTTTTTTTTTTTAAAAAGGGATTCAACTCCAGTCAACCCATGGACATTCACGTCACTTTTTTTCTTTGGTCAGGGTGGTGGGTAGGAATGAGAATGCTCTCCTGTTTGTGTCAAAAAGAGCGACGGAAAGAAAAAAAAATACTTTGAATACATTTTTTTTTTTTTTATAACTGTTTAAATGTGGCATTTAAAATGTAAGGATATATAATAATTATTTTCGAAAAGTTAATTTGCCATACAAAATTCTGACTTTTTTTTTCGCTTAGAGATGTAATTTGGGAAGTAAATTTTGAATACAAGTCTGACTAAATTTAAAATGTTCTGATTTTCATTGCGGATTATTAGTTACTCAATATTTCAGTATATAATCACAGACTCTCGAGAAATATCTACTTCGTAACTTAAAGGAAAGAAAAACAATGTTTAAATTCGTAAATTTTTAAAATCGCATTAAAATAACTTTAAATACGATTGTTAAATTACTAAATGGAAAAAAAAAAGTAAATTTTATGCAAAAAAAACCCCCAAAAAACTTGTACACACACAGTCATTACTTAACGAGAGATTCATAGATTTTTTTTGGAATTGCTTTTATTTTTAAGCAGTAACTAAGATCGCCTTAAAAGCCTTTTTTCTCATTGAAATGAATGAAGCATTTATTAATTTTAGAGATGCTCGTAAAAGCAACGCAATCTAATTTTAAAGTTTAAAAAATGAAGTTAAAATGTAATCAATAAAAAAGCATTGTAACGAAAAATGTCTTTTATTAGTCACCCGTAAATCATTTAATTTTTTTCAAATTAAAGAAAGCGATTCCAGTTTGTTTTTTTTAAATCGCTGCTTTAACATTTTTATGGATCGTATTTTAATTTTTGACATTCTCAGATATCTTGAAACCTGGCTCCTTGTGTGGTGATGGGTGCTTTTATGTGAATGATATGAACTAATTTTAGTTTGCAAATTTTTATTCATATTCTCCCTAACACCACACGATGCCTTGGTATCAAACTTTCTTCAAAACCAAAATGTTAAAAGTAAAAATTAAGTGATTGCTAAAAAATTCTCGGCCCAACCAATAAGGAAGAAAAAAACATTGATGTTTTTGGTTAATTGGTCAGATATTTAACAAAGTGGGTTGGGCTCGTCAGCACTTCCTTGTACAAGTGTTTTTTTTTTTTTTTTTTTTAATTTTTTATTTAAACATTGACTTTTACAAAACTGGTATTATTACCGAGAAGCTGGATACTGTACAAGGCGCGGCGCCACAAAATAATAACTGGGTGTGGGTGCTTAAAATCAGATAGCACTACCAACTTGAAATAAGTCAGTTTTATTCCCAAAGATGCTTGATTCGATGTTTTCATCTCTACTCCTATCGTATCGGACAGAAGAGGATTTACTGAAGGCAAATGGGAACAATGGAAAGTAGCGAGTAACCTACCTGTTTTTTTTTGTAAATGTTTGTTAGACAAGAGGTTAGGAGAGATAGCAACAAACAACTTACATTTAAAAAAAACAAGAAATTGTGGAGAGTCATGATCGGCCACATTCTGATAAGACACAGCAGATAATAAAACGATTTTTTTAGGTATTGTTACTGTAAAAATTTTCGCTTTAATTTTAAATACACATTTTTCGATGCTGGTATAGTATGTGGCGTACCACATAAAATATTTAAGTGTTAGGCTATTTATTGAAATTAATTATTTTCCATAACCTTTAAGAGAAAGTTATAATACTTCCTTATTATACGCTTTTTAAGGTCACATTGCGAATTCCAGTTGAATTCATTGCATTCACTTACGCGCAAATACCCTTGGGAAAGGTATTAATCCGTCTCTTCCTTCCAGTTATGGGTTAAATAACAGGACAGATTGGGTTCTATAGCCTTGGCTGGCAACCAGTCTACCGCAGAAAGCAATGGCAACGTACTGCGGGATAATCTTCTGCCCAGTAAGTCATGTCTCTTTCGAGACATGATCGCCCAAGCGTGTATCACGTATGGCACTGACTGACTATACCTGCACCCATTTTTTAGGTTGCAACGGAAGGGCTTGGAAGAAAGATTTATTTCCTCATTAACTTTTCTCTCGTTTGTCATATCCATGATATAACACCGAAGCTCATGGACGGAATAGCTGAAAAAAAAAAAAAATGAACATGTTTTGTTGTCAGAGACATTTATATACAACATTCACAAAACTGTATGAAAGTCTCACGTAGAAAAATATATATCGTATATACACTGCGAAGGAACCATACTAAAAGAATGCACCCTTTGTGTTTGGTTGTTGTCTTCTTCTTCTATGTGCCCTGTCCCTTCAGGACGTAGGCGATCATGGTTCTCCACGTCTCTCTATCCCTGGTGGCTCTTAGTATGTTTGCTCCTGTTACACCTCGCAACCCCCGGTCCGTCATCCACCTGATGAGGCCCTGCAAATATGTTATCCACTGCCTTCCCCTGTCTCTTTTTCCTTTTATCAGGTTCTCCAAGCTCTCCTTCCTTATTGCATGTCCCAGGAACTTCAATTGTCTCTTCCTGATGCTCAGTATTAATTTCCTTTTTGTTACCGTTCTTTCCAACACCTCATCGTTGCATGCTCAGTCGACGATATCCGCAGCATCCTTCTGTAGAACCACATTTCCGCTGCTTCAAGTTTGTTTTCATTTTCGATGATATTGTCCAGCATTCACTGCTGTATTGAAGAACTAACATCACATAGCAATCCAGCACTCTTTTCTTTGTTTCTAGTGAAATTTTCCTGTGTGTTAGCACTTTACTCAACTTCTGGAACGCGTCCTTTGCCATGCCAATTCGCCTTCGGATCTCTGTCGCACTTTCCATCTCCTGTTAGGTTGCTGTCTACGAACTGAAAAATGACTAGTGTATGGAGTGACGTCAAGAAGCGGTCGTCACTTGACTTACCTCCATCAAAGGAAGATAAGCGCCTTCTGTATCCCAACAAGACTGCCGCCCTAAACATGTTCTCAAATCTGCCATGAAGAAGCACTTTTATTTTGCTTTTTGTTGATTGATAGAAACGTGGGAACATATTTTATACAAACTACAATATAAACAAGAATATGCAGGAAATGTATATTAAAAATTACGAAACGACTGAAGCAATGTCCATTCAATAGCATTCAATGTGTGCCGCAAAAAGAAAAGAAATTAAGATATAAAAATGGCTAAGAAAACGAATGCCTTCCAGATTTGGTCTCCGTTTGAATTTGTAAATCTGCTGCTACTGGCCTTTCCCAAATATTCTATTGCTTACTCAAATTTTTCTAGAAATACGGGGGTATTTAATTAAACCAGCATGAGTGTGTAGTGAATTTTACTATGACACAGCTTCACAAAATTAAAATTGTCTCATCCGATTGAACTGTATCAGTTTCAAGCAAGCATTTGTGTAGTGACTGGTGTTGTCTCCATTTAGTCATATCAGTCAGTTAAGTGCCATACGTGATTGTCAAAGCGTTTTTCGCTGCGACGGCATTCCTCACTGTCAGCTCTCTGCCTTTGGACAGAGGGCGATCTCTGCTTCCGAGCAGAGAGCACAAACTCAGTCGTGGTTCCGCTGAAGGGTAGAAACACGACTCGGTAAAAATACACATTTTTTTTGGCCCGGCTATATGGCCGGGAATACCCACTTTAAAATGACCATGTGTCACATCCGGCCTTGCGTGGGAAGGCTAGTAAATACAGTGATACACGCTTGGGCGATCATGTCTCGAAAGAGACATGACTGACTGGGCAGAAGATTATCCCGCAGTACGTTGCCATTGCTTTCTGCGCTAGACTGGTTGCCGACCAAGGCTATAGAACCCAATCTGTCCTGCTATTTAACCCATAACTGGAAGGAAGAGACGGATTAATACCTTTACCAAGGGCATTTGCGCGTCAGTGAATACAATGGATTCAACTGGAATTCGAACTCGGTTTCCCGTTCCGAGCCGATATCCACTTTATCACAACGCACATCCTGTCATCCAGAAAAGCTGGCTTCAGCTTGTCTAAACAAATTGTTTTTACGTTGCTAACGCATGTACTAAACAATTAATGTCTCTTAAGCATTTTGGATGTTCCTTCGTATGTTACTGCAATGCATTTGACTTGGCTAAGCTGTGCACTGATTTCAATTAGAAAATATTGGTTTCCATTGAACGTGGATTTATTACGCCAGTAGAAGAGATGTCGACTACCAAACACAAATGTTTGCTTGAAACTGATACAGTTCAATCGGATGAGACAATTTTAATTTTGTGAAGCTATATCATAGTAAAATTCTCTACACACTTCTGCTGGTTTAATTAAATATCCCCGTATCTGGAAAAATTTGAGTAAACAATACAATACTTGGGAAAGGCCAGGTATATATATATATATCACAGCTCATCAGTACGGTTAGACTCTGATTGCTTTTAACCCATGATTGGAACCTGACCGATTTCGCGTCAGTCGGCGATTCTACCTCTGAGCTATGGGCGCTCGGTAGAAGGAGGCAGACTCTTATTGTATGATGTATCATACGCCAGTAGCCAGAGTGTTCTAATTCATTACTGAATGAGCTATATATATATATATATATCACACACACACACACACACATCTCTCTATCTATCTCTCTATCTTGAATACTGCTATGTAGTTACCCCAATTAGATTAAAGGGGCTGGGCTTACAACAGTGCTTTACGTCATAGTGGAAGGAGTAGATGAAACTACGCGGGTAGGAGGCTTGTTCACGTGAAGCGCGCCAAAATCAAACTCAGCCCGGAGGCGAGAAAACGGCAGTCATGTTGAACAATATTTGCGTTCAATGCCATGTAAGTTTCCGTAATTATTGTTAATATCCAGCGATCAAGTGACTACGAAAATGCGTAACGCTGAAATCTTTCCTTACAACGCCCAAGAGCAGCATATAAAAGCTGTGTCGGATACACTTGACGTATTTAAAGTGTACACATGGAAAGACATTCCCACGTGGAAATATTGAAAATGTGACAAAATGATATGCTATTAAAATTAGCAGAAAGCGCAAATATTCGTTAGTCAACTAAGAAAATTTAAATTTTGCTGTAGTCAAACTCAAAAAAGTTAAAACGGAGGCAAAAAGAAGTTATTCACACATAAAATACGATAGTTAAAAATTCCAGAAATGCTAATTATTTTGTGAAATAGGGTCATAATAAAATTCCCTACACACGCAAGTATTTAATTAAATACTCGTATCTCTGGAAAAATATGAGTGAACAATACAATACTTAGAAAAGGCCAAGTTAATACATGAGAAAAAAATATTTGGATTAAAGGGGCGGGGTTTACAATAGTGTGTTTTACGTCAATAGTGGAAAGAGTAGATGAAACTACGTGGTAGGAGGCGTGTTCTCTTGAAGCGCGCCAAAATCAAACACAGCCCGGAGGCGAGAAAGACGGCGGTCATGTTGAACAATATTTGCGTTCAATGCCATGAGTTTTCGTCATGAAAATGTATATAGAACAGCGTATAAGGCAATCTGTGAGTCTGTGTGTGACTGTTCCCTATGCACGCATACATTTTTTAAGCTACGCCATTCAAACTTTCTAGGGACACATATCTGCAGGGAAGCCAGGTCAACGCATAGTTTTTGAGTTTAAGTTCAGCAATTTTCCCTTTCGCACTTTTTGGCCAATGGAGCCGATTGTTTACATTTGCTCCGTAAAACATCTAAGATCTAAGATGGTTGCTAAATTACGTCACAGAAATCAAATCACAAACGCGACTAAAAAAAAAAAAAAATGAGCCTTTATATTTAATTTTTATTCCGACGTTTTAAAAATTCATTTGTTCAACAAAAAAATATTTTTTTTTTCCCGTAACTTTGAAATAAAGGAAATAAAAAAGTGCTTTTTCAAACAAAAACAAAATATGAAAAAAAGTGCCAATGGTTAATTGAATTATTGAAGTCGTTTTTTTTTTCTTTTCAGATTTAATGTTTAATACTTCAGAAAATAAAAAAAGCATTAATATAACTTTTTCCTCTAAAATTAAGTGTCTATATTTTTATATTCTTCGAAAATGTCTGAACTGAGAGCGTAATAGTTTTTATATTTCTAATTTCAGTAAACAAAAATTTGTTAAATTCATTCAGTCAACAAAATGTAAATATTTTCTCCCGTAATTTTGAAACAAAAGCAAACGCAATGTTGTTAACAAAACATCAAATCATGTTTACCCAAAACAAAAAACAAAAAAAAAATTTTTAATGGAATTATTGAGCAATTTTTAAACAACAATTTTTTTTTATATAATTATTTTTTTATATAACCGAGTCCTACTACTAAAATGTCCTGATTTGCACGGGCAACGCTGGGCTATGATGCTAGTTGTTAATATCCGGCGGTCAAGTGACTACGAAAATGCGTAAAGCTGAAATCTTTCCTTACAACGCCTAAGAGCAGCATATAAAAGCTGTGTCCGATACACTTGAAAAGTAAGATATTCCTACGTGAAAATATTGAAAATGTGATCAAAAGATATGCTATTAAAATCAGTAGAAAACGCAAATATTCGTTAATCACCTAGGAAAGTTGTCTTTAATTTTGCTGTCTTCTTTTTTTATGTGCCCTGTTCTTTCAGGTCGTAGGCGATCATGGTTCTCCACGTCTCCCTATCCCTGGTGGCTCTTAGTATGTTTTATCCTCTTACATCTTGCAACCCCCGTTCCGTCATTCACCTAATCAGGCCCTTCAAATGTTATCCTCTGTCTCTCTTTCTTTCTATTTGGCCTGTCAGTGTCAAGTTCTCAAAGCCCTCCTTCCTCATTGCATGTCCCAGGAACTTCAGTTGTCTCTTCCTGATGCTCGCTATTAATTTTCTTTTTGTTGCCATTCTCTCCAACACCTCATCGTTGCTTGCATGCTCGGTTCACCATATCCGCAGCATCCTTCTCTAGAACCACATATCCGCTGCTTCAAGTTTTTTCTTCATTTTCAATGATATTGTCTAGCATTCGCTGCCGTATTGAAGAGCTGACATCATGTAGCAATCCAGCACTCTTTTCTTTGTTTCTAGGGAAATTTTCCTGTGTGTTAGTATTTTACTCAGCTTCTGGAACGCGTCATTTGCCATGCCAATTCGCCTTCTGATCTCTGTGTCGCACTTTCCATCTCCTGCTAGAACACTTCCTATGTATTTAAATTTTGATTCTGGTATCCCCTACCTGTATTTGGCATTTTGGGTTGCTCTTTTTGCTGATGACCATGTATTCAGTTTTCTTAAAGTTTATTTTTAGTCCTTTATTGTCACTCTCCATAGCTACCTTCTGTAGGAGGTCTTGTAGTTTTCTTTCCGTGTCTGCAATACCGGTGCATTTAAAGCACAGACGAACAGGAATTATCTAAATGAAAACAGAATTTCAGTCTTGAAGAAGCGCATATTTTGCTGTAGTCAAACTTTTAAAAAAAAGGTAAAATAGAGGCAAAAAGAAGATATTCTCACGTAGAATGTCAGTTAATAGCCATACTCTGACGTGACACCAGCTTGGTCGCTGCTTTTTATGTTATGTTTCCCCGGTGAGCTGAAGGGACCACTACCCTTCGCCACGTTGTGAATTTTTTATCCGAATAGCAGTTTCCGGGTCCCTCAGGACGGTACGATGATAAAGGATGAAATGAAATGGCTGGGGCCTACGCTGAAAGAAAATTACTATTCGTGCAGAAAAAGTTTCCGACGACGACGACACCACCACCACCACCACCACCACAACCACACTCTCCCATTTCCTGTACAAAGCCTTTCAAGACTACTGCTTTTATGTCGCTACTTAAGAATTTACACGAATACAAAGTGTTTTAACGATATTCACTCGTCTGGGTCGAAAGGTGACAGAGAGAGAAAGGCGAGCTTTAAATGATCTAAGGGCGATAATTTCGTGGTTCTTCGTCTATTCATGATAACATAGCAGTTTCTCTTCTCGGCTTTGTTGACAGTTAAACTCGTACGTGCATTATCTTTAGTTCGGATCGGATTTCTGAATACTGACAACCAGAGAGCTAATTAACCCAGTCGTCTTCGCCGTGTTCTGCCGATCTCTCGTCGGACTCTTTCGTCTTTCGCAATCTCTGCGCCCGTCTCACTCTGGTCTACTCCAGCGTACAGACCGCTAATATAGTGCGGGGCGGGGCTAAACGATGTTTAGGCGCCGCCCACAAATTTTAACATAGAAATCGCTTTGATCACCATG
Organism: Ascarosepion bandense; assembly: GCA_037127315.1. NCBI lineage: Eukaryota > Metazoa > Mollusca > Cephalopoda > Sepiida > Sepiidae > Ascarosepion > Ascarosepion bandense. Next base: position 5,266,036 of record JBBBDQ010000244.1, read on the forward strand.
CGTGCTCGCCTAATCTTCGGATCTCTGCGGGAGGCTATTTCGCAAGTGGTACTAAAAATGATTTTGGAGTTCCCCGTGGTCTTTTCGCAGACAATTCCCACTTGAGTTTTGCCAAAACCACTTATCTCGTCTGCGGACATGGCCAGATTTTGGTCTTTCAGACCACCCAGAATACAATTCGCCATTTACCATACTTTTTACGAAATCACCATTGATTACAAACTTTACTTAATGAACCTGTTCGTTAATCATTCTACCTAATAACGCAACCACAGAAATAATTATTAAAAAAAAAAATTATCTCTGGCATCCAGGATCTCTTTTATCCAACTTATTAATACCTTCATCTCAGTCCTTAAGAACTGTTAATTAATCGATTTACCTGGAGGAGGCGCTCTCACTCTTTCTATGTCACAATACGTTATACACGCTTGGACGATCATGTCTCGAAAGAGACATGATTGTACGTAAAAAAAAAAAAATCTAATTTATTTTGAAAATTAATGGCCATAAATATTTTAGCAAAATAGTAGTTTTTCGTTCGTTAGCATTGTTATTGATTGGGACCAAGAAGATAGTATTCAGTTTCAGCAAAAATTGAGTGTTGGACCTTCTAATGTACCGGGAACATTCAAAAGGACTATTTCCTTATTTTAACTATTGGTTCCACACCCCCTCCATATTCATACTGTTTCTTTCCTTTTTTTTCTCTTTGTTAAACAGTAAATTTTAATTACGGAGCAGATAAAAAAATAACAGCATCACTTTAACTTTTTTTTTCTGATATAAATAGAAACTGTTCAAAGAGTTTCTTGTTTCCGACAAAGAAGTCTTCAATCAGATGACCACGAAAAATGGTAGGGAGCCAGTTCGTGTGTTTGTGGTGAATTACTTCATCGACTGCGCCCTATAATCCGCTGTTAATTGTGAAGTGAACACGGTTTTGACGTTTGAATTTGGTCTTTTTCTTCTACTAGACTGGTTGTCAACTAGTGCTAGAGAGCTCGGCCTTGAATGTTATTTAACCTAAAATTCAAGGTGTGTTGGGTGGAAGTAATGTAGTGATGGATTCATGCCTTTCCCTTTCCGTGCCTATAACCTTTACTCAACCTGAATAAGTATCCACTGTAGTGAGTGTGTCTTAACTTGTTTACTATTATCAGATTTACCTGACAAGACCAATTGGACAGTTGAAATACAGGAAGGATGATTATGCTTGTTAAAATGGGGTATCAATTCAGGTATTCATGGAGAAAATGCGTTGTTTTGGTGATTGTGGCATATATGTATTTTAATGTGTTGCTTTTAATATCTCGAAAGCATTTGACAGGGTTTGGCATGCTGGCCTTCTGTGCAAGCTCCAAATCTACGGTATTTCTGGACAGTTCTTTGATTTAATCCAATCGTTCCTATGAAATTGTGAAATGATGGTTGTTTTGAATGGGCAAGCTTCCAGATCGTTTAATACAAATGCTGGCGGCACTAAAGGCTATATCCTAGGTCCTACACTTCTAATCTTCATCAATAATTTATCCGATATAATCAGTTCCCAAGTTGCCATCTATACAGATGACAGCACCATTTACGCTCGTCTCGATAAGAAATCTGCCAAGGCCGACAAGTAAACCTGGGTGCTGCACTTCAAAAGGACCTAGAATCTTTGATGTTCCTGGTAGGAAATGGCTCGTAAATTTTAATGCCTCTGAAACGAAGCTGCTCTTCATTAATCGTCATAGAGAAACATTCTTGCCTACCATCTGAATGGATGACGCTAGTCTCCTAGAGAACAACACCAAGACCGCACTATAATATATTATAGCGTGGTCTTGGCAACGCAATGCGCCTCTTTGGCGTCACTCTCTCAAATGACCTTAAATGGAATGACTACATTGAATCCATAGCTGCATCTACTGCTAGGAAGGTTGGTTCCCTGTGTCGGGCCAGGAAGTTTTTCTCGTCAGAATCCATTTTGCACATTTCATTCGTCCATGCATCGAATACTGCTGTTACATCTGGTCAGGTGCTCCTGCTATTCATCTTGGGGTTCTCGACAAAATCTAAAGGAGGATATGCAATGTAATCTGTCCTGACTTGGCAGCCGGCCTTCAGTCACTTTCTCACCAACGTGATGTGGCTTCCCTCTGTCTTTTCTACACGTATTTTCATGGCAACTGCACTGACGAGCTTTTCCCCTCTTGTACCTCGACCACATGTATTTACTCGTACTACTAGATTGGCATCAAGGGCTCACCCTTTTACTATCGAAATAATTCAATGTAACCGACTCTTCTACTCTAAAAGGTTCTTTTCTTGCAGTTTCCGTTTGTGGGACTCGCTTTCATTTGCTTGCTTCCCTGATAAAAGTTTAATTGCAACGTCAAGTGCCATCTTTTATCTACTTGATTCCTATCCATCTCTTATCTTTTATCTGACATCCCTGTACCCTCTTTTTTTTTTTTTTTTTTTTTTTTTTTTTTTTTTTCTCGCTGTAAACCACTCTGCATCAGTGGCATTTCTGCCTGCCTTGGGGTGAAAGGATTATTAAAAAAAATTATGGTGAAAGGGTTATTGTAAGTCTGATTGGCTCAGTTTTGAGTAGGAAAATCTTTATTTTTTTTCTTTTTTTTTTTTTTTTTTCTCTAAAAATTGGTTAACTTAGCTATAGAGTGAACGGTCTTTGGACACATTTCCTCTTTTCTTATATTTACCCACCCCCTTCCAATTTAGGTGACAGAAGGCATAGTTCTCTGGAGCAGTGGGAATGTTTCATTTTTATTTATTTATTTTTAAAAAAAATATCTTTTCCACACGTTCCCATTGTATTTTTCACCCAATCAACTTGCTTTTCTGCCATGTTTAGACATGGGGAGGGTACCATACTAACATTTTTGTTTGTATATATTCTTATTCATGCATAGCTTGGTTATTTTATGATGTAAATAAAACCATGTTTTTTTTTAATTTTTTTTTTTTTAATTTCATTCCCCCTCTGCAGATGATTGTAAAAATTGTAGCATTTGTTTCGATATTCATGGAGAGAATGTGTTTTTCTATAAATGCGGTATTATGGTGAAAGGATTATTGTAAGTATGAGTATGTCAGTGAATGTGACTATTTGAGTTCAATTTCAGAACAGTGATGGCCAACTTTTTTTTCTTTTTCCTCCCATTTTCAGCCTTGTGCCACATTTTGTGTATTTTACATAAATAGTACATTTACAAGAAGGAAGATTGTGTTGTGTGAGTTCTCCATGAAGACAGTATCTCCTTTCTTTCAACAATTTCGAAATTACTTGGTCTGACACTGATGGGGAAATAAGTAACCATGTCAGCTACAATACAAGCCCCATTTTGTTTTGTACGGCACAAGTCCACGAGTATAGGAGCACCCAGTTATAATTAGTCTCACATTGTAGTGAAGTGGTGTGTAATTTAAGCCTCGTGATGGCATTAAGGAGAGATTAAGGTTTTAAATAAAACCTCAGAGATTCCCTTCGGGCACTTTTTAAAAGCTAATGTTTCAAAAATGTTAGATATGTGCATTGTGGTGCAGTGGATATCGGCTCGTAACGAGAAATCTGGGAGCCGAGTTCGAATTTCAGTTGAATTCCTTGTATTCACTTACGCGCAAGTGCCCCTGGGAACGCTATTAATCTCTCTTCCCTCCAGTTATGTGTTAAATGACAAGTCAGATTGGGTTTTCTAGCCTTGGTTGGCAACTAGACTACCGCAGAAAGTAATGGCAACCTACTGCGGGAATATCTGCCCAGTCAGTCATGTTTCGAAAGAGACATGATCGCCCAAGCGTATATCACGTATGGCACTTAACTGAATGACCGATTATTGTTTTAAGTTGCTTTTTTTTTTGTTTTGTTTTGTTTCGCTGTCAAGAAAATGAAAAAAGTCCCTAAAATTAAAAGAAAAGAAGATTTAAAAAGAAAAAAATTACATTTTTCCACCCACCCTTCCTCCTTTATCTCTGCTTTCATCTTTGGTATGACGATGGATTTAGTAAAATTATATTTAAACTAATTGCAATATCTTCTGTAAAGTTTGACTTTTCGCTTTACTTTTATTTACAAGAAAATGGGAAAAAAATTTCCTGTCTTTTATTTGAAAAAAACTCTGTCTTTTATTTGACTCTGTCTTTTATTTGACTCTGTCTTTTATTTGACTCTGTCTTTTATTTGACTCTGTCTTTTATTTGACTCTGTCTTTTATTTGACTCTGTCTTTTATTTGACTCTGTCTTTTATTTGACTCTGTCTTTTATTTGACTCTGTCTTTTATTTGACTCTGTCTTTTATTTGACTCTGTCTTTTATTTGACTCTGTCTTTTATTTGACTTCTTTATCTATTTTATTCTGTTCGTTTCTGTCCTTTTTGCATTATTTTTGCTTTTTTTTTTGTTATTCGTAATTATTAATTACAAAAATGTACATTCTCTTATTGAAACTGTTTAAAATATTCTTTTCACTTCAAACGAATTTTTCCACAATAAATTTATCAGTTTCGTTTATTAGAGAAAACTAGTTGAGTGATGTGAAATTACCTGTTAATTACCATTTCCCCTACGGTCTACCTCTTTGTTTTTTGGGCAAAGAGCCAAGCATTTTTTTTTTTTTTTTTTTTTTGCTCAGCCTTTGTGGTGGTCAGCCGCTGTTTTGTGTCGCTAAATTAAATTTAAAGTAGATAATTCATGTTAATCTGTTTCTGGCCTATCAAGAAATAATTGAAAGGAAATTGTTCATTTTTCAATGGCGAGTTAAGTTTTGGTTGAGCCAAGTTTATTCGACATTAAGTGGTGCTTTAGCTTGTTATGTTCAAGGAAAAATATCGACACTGTACAAATTTATCTACAAAAAAAAATCTTTTACACGCACACACACACACACACACGTATCTATACTAAATCGCTGAAAAACCAGCCTAAAAATAAATAAAAATAAGTCCCCAAACTTAACAAAAACGAACTTTCTCCATTTTGTTATTATTAAGAGGAAAGATCAAAGTATTTTGAATTATTTTTTTAAAAGTTTAATCCCTTCTAACTAGTTCGAAATTTTGGCCAAAGAACTTTTTGATTTTAGTTAGCGAGTAACCAAATCGTTACTGCAGTTTACAATGGAAAATGTAATATTACATAACTCAATTTTTTTCCGATAACACATTAATTTGGAAATGCTTGCAAAAATCAAATAATTGTCAGATTTTAATGAAACTTTCAGGAATTATTCACAAATAAAACTGTTTTCGAAATTATATTAAAAAAAAAATCTAGGTAAAATATTTTTCTTACATCTGTTACTCATATTTTATTCTCTCCCTCTCCGTTAGGGAGCGCGGTACGTGATCATTAATCGAAAAATACTTTCTTCAGACTATAATGTCCTTAATATAAAATTTTTCTTACATCTGTTATTCATAAAATTTTAAGAAATTAAATGTTGTTGGAAAAATTGATTTTATTAGTTAAACGCAGGACTCATTGGGGAGTGTAAACCATCTATTATTTATTTTTTGAAACATTTTGCCTTTTGTGAGAAATATTTTCTCGCAAATTACTCGAATATCAAGTGAGAAAAAGAAAATGCCGAACATTTAACTCGCCGGTACAATATCGCGAACTGCTATCCACCTAACCAGTCAGACCCAAAAACATTTCTCTCGCTTCGAGAACAACGACTGCTTTTATCGGCCGATCAATTTTTTTCCATTGGCCGACAACTCAGAGAGGACGCTAAATATTTGCATATATTTTTATAGCGACTCTTGCGACGGATTTTTTTTTAATATTCCTTCTTCTGCATGTTATGCGGAATATGTGCCCCGTTTTTCTGTTTGGGTCTGTAATTTTCTTTTTCGTCGCGTTTTCCGTCGTAGTATTAACGCGACGCGCTGTCGCTTGGTTTGACGAGGTAAGTCGCCGTTTTCTTCGCTATACCCACCCCCATGATCTCATTATCACAAAACGAACAGCTTGGAGCAGGTCTCTTTATCTTGGTGCTTCGTTGTAATGGGACGATTTCCTTTACGCGTATCGGAGAGTAATCTCCTGAGGAGTCACATGTATCTCGAGTTTCCGGAATCTCGTGGTCTGTGGAAGCATCGGATTCGCAGATGTCGATTATTCGATCGCTGTCAGACGATGAACCATCATCGGATTCGCTCGACGATGCATCAGAACCAACGAAAAGACGAAGATCTTTTACGTGCCGTGGCACTCCGTCAACTATTATTGTTTGTGGACTTACGATGTCCGTTACGCGACCCACTTGATACCTGAGGTGCACCGGCCATGGGGAGCTTTCACCCATACTCTGTTCCCAATTTTGTATATACTGTGATGCTTACAGCGATCAGGTAGTAATTCCCTTCGCTTTCAGTTGTTAATGGTGAATCATATTGGCAGGCGCATTAGACGACGATACATCATCCTTCGGCGTGATATTATGCTAGTATACGGTCTCTATTATCGAACATTGCTTTCTTGCTGCAATTCTTTTTATGCTCCGATGAGATCGTTCCACTATACCGTTTCCTGCAGGAACATAAGAGCAACGAAAACGAAGTTGGACTCCCTATTCATCCAAGAAATCTTTAAAGGACTTACTGCGAAATGCCGTGTTATTGTCGGTGAGTATTTCTGATGGTGGGCCTCGTTCAAAAAAAAAAAAAATACTTTCCAGCTGTCGGGTGACGCTTCTCGAGTCTTGTTAAGGCAAGTGTCGCCAAATCGCAAATAGATTGGAGCCGCAATCAATTAACGTAAGGTAGTGTCGTCCACCGTAATACGTAATATCCATTCTCAAGCGGGTCCAGGTTCCAGTCACACTTAGGTTGCCACGTGGCCAACGACTTGAGGCTGGGTCAATTGACTGGCATTCTTTACATTTTCTGACTACTGCCTTGACGGCTGATTTGGATGTTGTCGGGTAAACTCGTTTCACAAAATACAGTGTTCACCTGATGCCAGGATGCCCACTCTGGCAATGTATGACACGTGTCTGATCAGGGGAGGTTCCGTTCACCATAGAATCGCATACCGGGCGTGTAGGTTTAATTTCCTTCTTAATCACATCATACTATCGTTACAGTACTCTGGTAAGCTTATCCGCTCGATTCTCACTTGACGGTACTAAACTTATCGTGATCAATAAGTTATACTCTTGAATCAGCATTTCTAGAGTACTCAAACGCCTCCGGATCAGCATCTCACTTGCTGCCTTAGTTCGTATTCTTGCTTCGTTCCGCCCCACTGTAGGGCTAAATGGACGCCCTTCAGAATAGCATCCAATTCTGACAAATTGATATGTTGGGTGTCCTTCGCAGGCCACAGACAGCATGCGTCTTTTACAACGCTTGCATCAACTTCCAGCGAAACCCCTGTGGCGAGAGAACTTGCATCGTCCCATACCTCATAAGTGTATCCGCTTGTGTACCATTTACCATGCAGGGTCATTCTGGCGAATTCTTTCTACTATATCCTCAATCATGTTCTTAAGGGGGAGCATCTGTCACTTCGTCGTCCCAACCAGACGTGATTGATACGGTCCTGCGTTTGACAAACGATGTAGCAACACGAAGCCACCCACCAGTTTCCACACCATGAGAAAACGTTACGTCGCGTCAGGACCTCAGGAACTGATGGAATATCATTTTCACGTTTCCACTAAAGCGTGTCGTTATCTTGTTCGACACGCAAACCCAGCACACGTGCGCCGTCCCGTAACCGTTCCGGATCCTTGCAGGTCAAACCAAACGCAGCCAAGTGCTTCTTCACTCGAGCTGCTGAAATCATGCTCTCGTCAATATCAATATCATCAATATATGATGAGGTTGTCCGTTGAACTGACTCGTCTTTCGACAACGCGGCGTTCACAATGGCCTTCATTATGGCTGTTGCAACATTCAACCCGAAACCCATTCGGGTCAAGCAATATCTTCGCCCCTTGAAGATTAGTTTGAAAGGGCCACAGTGACTTATGGATATGCACTTGCAGATAGGCTTGTCGTAGGTCAAGGATAGCGACATCCGGTCCTTTTTTTATGCCACTCCTTCAGTTTCTGTGCACATACGTCAGCTCTCGATAGTCTAATACTAGCCGCACTTTATTTTTGTTTTTCTGCACCACCGCCATTAACGGAATTAGACCTTTCGGAGGACCAAGTTCTTTTTCAGGATAAGGCTGCAACCAACCGTTGTCAAGCCAGGTCTGCAGCTCCTGGTCGTATTCCTCCTTAATTCCCGTTGGTATAGGGTACTTGCTCGGATATTCTGTCAAAGAGACCCGATAGCTTCTTCAAGTCGGCCAAAAACACGTCGACGGATTCGTCCGGGCGCAGTCGGCGTTCCACGAACTGCTCGTGAGCCAAGAAACGATCTTGTGCAAAGGCAATCCGCAAGGCTTGTTTTATTTGCTCGACATCTGACTTTTGCTCCGCGTTTAACTGTTGGTAAACAGCAAATGCTCCGCCCGTCAACCTCAGAGGAAGAACACGTTCAACCTTTTTTATTCCACACAGGTCACAAACAAGTTCTGCCTTCTCAATCCATTCAGTAAATGCCGGTCCGGTTACCGAACCATCAAACTCTGGTATCAACTTCACGTCAAAAGTCTTGTCCGTCATAATGACGAAATAGCTTGTGGGAAATATTTTCTCGCAAATTATTCGAATGTCAAGTCAGAAAAAGAAAATGCCGAAAATTCAACTTGCCGGTACAATATCGCGAACTGCTATCCACCTAACCAGTCAGACCCAAAACATTTCAATCTTTATTTTTGTAAAAATACAAAAATTATTGTGCAAAGCCGAAAAGGGAAGGGGTAGAGGGTGGTACTAACTTAACTATCCTATACCTAGCTAAACACTATCACGACATAATCACACATTACAATTTACACATTCATCACAAGAACCCATCCATCAGCTTCCAATTCTTCATATACCACAAATTTACAAAGGGTACCTAAAAACGGAGGAAAACCCATGACAATAAAAATGTATTTATGTACATTATAATGTATAATTTTTTAACCTCCCCCACTCCCTTAGCGCGTGTGCTTCTTGATTTCGCCATTTCTCATTACAATTTGCTCAATCACCAGAAAAACACATTCATTC
>JBBBDQ010000245.1:0-25000 GCA_037127315.1 Ascarosepion bandense
TACTTGTTACCTGCCACTTATTTAATTTAAAGAAGGAATTTCAAGAAATTAAATTTTGACCTGCTTAATTTTTATATTAGTTAAAAACAGAACTCCTTTGAGAATCTAAATCTTTTTATGTAAAATGAAAACCCCAGTTACTGAAAATATGCGCTGAATTGTAAAATAAAAAATGCAATAAAACTTAGAAATTATTTAATTAAAGAAGCTTTTAATTGCTTTTATGAATGAGATATATTAAAACACTGTCTTCAGAGAAACAAGTTTTGATGAATAATGAATTTTTACTATAATTATTTTTAATTTTTTTTTTTTTTTTTTTTTTTTTTTTTTTATAAGCGTTTCACCCCGAGCAAGGCATGTCACTGCCACTACTGTGCAGGGGGCTACGTAGAGTGGAGAAAGGCTGATTAAATATAGGAAATAACAGAGGGTGGGTGATAGGCGGGTGAGGATACCGAGAATGAGGGTTGGGTAGATGAGTGTTGTGAGAATAGTTGGGAGTTAGTGTGATAGGAGGTGTCTATTGACCCTACATTTAAACACCTGGAGATTGTAACTGTTGGGAAAGCAGACTTGTGGAAGGGAGTTCCACAGGCAGGAAGCGCGAGAAAAGAAGCTGTTGGAGTAGAGTTTACGGTTACATCTTATTTGTTTAACTGTAAAAGGGTGGGACCTAGTTGCTAATCTAGTATCTCGTGTAAATTCGTGCTTAGGCGGCACCAGTGGTCTAAGCTCATCGGAGCAGAAGCCATGAAAGTACTTGTAGAAGAGGCACAGGGAAGCTACATCACGCCGGTGTGAGAGCGGCTGCAACCGGTCTGCCAAGTCAGTATCAACCACGTTACAGATCCTCCTTTGTATTTTGTCAAGAAGCCCAAGGAGAGCAGCAGGGGCACCCGACCAGATATGGCAGCAATATTCAATACACGGGCGGATGGTAGATTTGTATATGTGCAGAATAGTTTCAGGTGGGAAAAATTTCCGGGCCCTGCACAGGGAGCCCACTTTCATAGCAGCAGATTTGGCAATGGATTCAATATAGTCATTCCATTTGAGGTCCGCCGAGAGTGTAAGGCCAAGGAGGCGTAGTATTTTACTCTCTGGGAGGCTAGCCTGTCCCATGCTAATGGGAGGTAGATGCGATTGTCTATGGTGGTTAGTTGATAACAGCTTTGTTTTGGAGGCATTGAAATTTACCAACCATTTCCTACCCCAGGTCACTACGGATTGGAGGTCCCTTTCAAGTGCGGCAGCGAGGTTCACTTTGTCGTCCAGACCTGGTTTCTGATCGATGCGGGAGTAGATTGTTGTGTCGTCGGCATACATGCCAACTTGGGATCTAATGGTGTCGGGGAGATCATTAATGTAGATCAGAAAGAGCGTGGGACCTAGGATAGAACCTTGAGGGATGCCCACGTTCGTCTGGTAGTTTTGGGTGGCATGCCCATTTAATACCACCTTTTAATGTGCGGTTAGAGAGGAAGGACTGGATGAGGTCAAACAGATGTCCAGTTATACCATAGCTCCGCAGTTTGCACAAGAGGCCAGCATGCCAGACCCTGTCAAATGCTTTGGAGATATCCAAGGCAACAGTTGTTTTTAAATTATAATTAGACAAATTAATAAAGTTTCAAATCTTTTTAATTTCTGTATTACTTTGACCGCATTAGGAGATATTAAGTAAAAACTATATTTACTAATCATTAATGGTAAAGCTTAGTACAAATCAAACATCAATAATTTCGTTATGGTTTATAAAATGGCGAGTGTTCTAAAAATAGAAAAAGATAGACACACTGATGCCAAGAATTCAAAATTGGGCGGCAAAATAGGGAACGGTTTCTTTTGGTAGGAGTAGGAGTAAGAAGTAGGATTAAGGACAGTAGTTTTGTGTAGGAGATTTGAAAAGGGGAAGAGGCTAGTCAGTTGGCCACTAGAGTTCAGAAAGTATGGGCTCGTTTACTACTAGCATCCCACAGTGAAGAGAATTTAGCTAGTCTGCTCCTGTATCCACGCAAAATTTAAAGGTTGTAACTTGATGTAAAAACCTAAAGTTTTATACCAAAAATAAACATCATTAATTCAAGTTTGTGTGATTTTCTAATTATACCAAAATGAAGCAACACAACAATTTAAAAGAATTTAGAATTTTTCGTATGTGTATAAATGTGCTGATTTTAATAGACGCTGGTGTTCAAACAACAATCTCAGAAAATAAGAGTGATAATTGTAGCAAATTTAAAGCCAAGGTATTTAGAATTCTAATAAAACATTTAATTATAGAGAATACTTTCTTAAATTTTTAGGATTTGTACTTAAGAATTATATAAAAAAATGGTGCTCAAATTATATCATTTAAATATTTTTTACATATATAGTCACCATCAAAGAACATTAAACATCCATCAGTCAATCAAGCTGTTGTCATGTTGTAGCCATAGGGAGCTGATTAATGTTTCTTCTATATGGCCTTGTGTCATACTTACCCAAACTCCCTACAGCTTACATGTTTTATGCAGAGTTATAATCATCAGAAGGTTGTTTGTCGGTTGGAATGTGTGGATTAGTGTAGAAGAATGAAATAATAAAATATACATTTTGAATGTTAAAATAGAAATTTATTAAAGGAATGAATAACACAAGTTGTAGAAGTTAATGTTCAATTAGAAACATTAGTAAGAAGTTATGAGTAGAGTTGTGTTCAATGATAAAGCTGAGTTCAGGGTATCCAGAGTTGAAGAAAATGTTTGTCATAGTAATTGTTGAAAGAGATAAGGAGAAAGAAACCTGACCTTATCTCCTGATTTGAAGTTGGTTACATTTTAGTTTTTTCTTCTCAAGGCTCCCATCTCTGACTCTTGACTGAAGCCAGGTCATTTGTATAGTCCTTTTGAATTTCACACTGGATCACCAAGTCCTTCCAAGTCTTACAAGTCTCTCCCAATAGTCAAAAATCATTTTAACAGATACTTGTGAAATCTGGTTTTGACTTTTTCTTTAAGCACATGGTCCATCCTTTTTCTGTTTGTGAAAACCCAGGATTTCACACATCATTGTGAATTTTTGTGAAGGTGAAGAGGGTTGATTTTAATTAATTTCTTATCCACTACAATGTCAAGCCTGTAAATAAACAGTTAATACTGTGTTAATGAAATGTATTTCTGTGATTTTTTTTTTTTTTTTTTTTTTTTTTTTTAATCATATCACCCCAAGCAAGGCCAAAACGCCACTGATGTGCAGGGGGCTACATAAGAGTGAAAAGATTGGAAAAGAGAAAAACCGGAAACCACTTCCTAAACAGTTTTCTTTTTTTTTTTTCAATTGGAGTAGATAGACTAAACTATCGCCCGGTTCACACTCCACCCACGTCTATTGAACAGGTGAAGAGGCTCATCCCTTGTTCCTTGTTTAGGATGCAGTTTCCGGCTTTCTCTTTTTCAATCTTTTCTTTCATACGTAGCCCCCTGTGCTTCAGTGGCGTTACCGCCTTGCTCGGGGTGATAAGATAAAAAAAAAAAAACTGGAGGGAATAGATGGATTAATAGCTTCTTCAAGGGTATTTGTGCATAAGTGAATGCAATGAATTCAACTGGAATTTGAACTCGGCTCCCTGATTTCTTGTTCTGAGCTGATATCAATTGCACCACAACACACATCCTTATAACAATAAAGAGGCAAAAAGGTTCACTAAGTAAGAATGGTGTTCGAAGAGATCACGTCTTCCTGACTTCATGACAAGAAAGAACAGAAGTGGCCTATGTTATTATTGGCTTGGGAGAAATCCCAGCATGCATGTATGTTTTGCATATAAATTTAGGCAATGGGAATGTTTTTACTGAATAGAAATTAATTTAAAAAATAAATAAACAAGGAAGTTTCAACTGCTACTTTATTTTGTGGAGAATTGGAATAAAAATAAACAAATCAGGTGGTGTAATTTTTCTTCTTTTATTTACAAATTGAAATCTAATAAACAACAGGGGTATCTGAAAACAAATTAGAAAGGGTATTGCTATTCACTATCAATTTATTTAGCCTGATAATTTTTAAAAACAAAAAAATATTTTAAATTAAAACCACAGAATTTCCCTATTAATGGAGGGGAGGTACTTACTTAATAATTTTTTCTTGATGTAGGAGAATGCTTATTTGAGTATAAAGTATTAAGTAATAATATTATCAGAAAGCATTCGGTAACAATATTATCAGAAAGCATTCGCTAATAATATTAATTTATCTGAGTTTCTGAGTTGTCCATTTTTATTAATTTTCTTTAATTAAGTTGCTATTCTCAGGCTGTCATTCTATGGTTGTTAGGTAAGCAGCATGTATCGGAAATAAAGAATACATTTGTTTGAATGACTATAGACAGCCATCTTGCTTTCATGTACAAAGAAGCTTGTTTTTAAATTACATTCAAAAATTTACTTTCTTAATTCACAATGCCATATATTTAACAATTATATTTACTTATATTTTTTTATGTACAGAGTGTCGTAAAAATACCCCCCACCCCCACTTTTTAAAGGTTGACAAAAGATCATGGTAAAGTCTAGTAAAAAGAATTTATTTCAATGTTTAAACAAAGATCTATAGTTTTTATTCATTTCATTTTTAAAATGACGTTCTTCAAATGTTGGCCTCTATTTGCCATACACTGTTGTAGACAATTTCTAAAGTTTTTCATCATCTGAATGTTTTGAGGTCGTCTAAGTGGCTTTTTTTTTTTAAGTGTTGAACCTGTGGCCCTGAAATTTACAATCCATAGCCGTATCAATTTTCTATTCATGACAGCATTATTCTGATGTAACATGACTTGGTTCCAAAAAAACTCTTTTTCAATTACTGATTCAACAATCTTAAGCAATAAATGTGCTGTGTGCATTGGTCTAAGCCGTGATAATAATTGATTTTATCTCACAAAAAATGGTAAGGCATTAGTTAAATGACGACATTATTACCATTTGCTTAAGTTCCCTAGCACCATACAGTTGACAATTTAAGATGTGGGAGGTATTTTTGCCGCAGCTTGTATTATTTGGAAATTTTGTCAGAAATTTTGTCAGAATTTCAGGGATGAGGATTTATCATTATTTACGTGTAGACTATTGTCCTCATCTTTATTGTTATCACAAGGTTTCTTTTTTTTTTTTTTTTTTTTTTTTTTACACTTCTGAAGAATTAATGTATATGTATATATTTTTTTCTTGGTTATTTTCACCATAAACCTTTTTTTCTTTTCCAGGTATTGAAGTATATGTTCTGGGGGGTGAGGCTAAGCTTGGAAGCAACAATTGGCAGATGAATACTTGGTCTTACAATATGCTGAGGCGAAAGTGGACAGTGAAGGCTTCTCTTTTGGAGCCACGGCGTCACCATGCTGTCTGTGTGATGGACAATGACATTTATGTGATTGGTGGCTTTACCAAACACAGAATCATCACCAGTTCAGTACATTGTTACCATTCTGATAATGGTAGGTTGTCTGTAAAATTACCCCCCCCCCCCCCCAAATGTACTTGTACACCTTTGTGTGTGTTTTTTTTTTCTTTTTTTTTTTCCAGCGTTCTTGGAGCCAGAACTCTGTTGGTGGTCAAGAGTGAGGGAAAATTTACTCGCCCACAAATCATTTTACTCGGCTGACTCCATTTTCTTAATAGTTGCCTTATGTAAACATAGTGTGAATCGCTGACGGAAAACAAAAAATGCACAGGGGGCTACGTAAGAGTTTAGTCAGGAAGAGAGTGAAGAGAAAGACAAACCAGTTACAGTGGGTGTCAAAGAAAGGGCAAGAGAAGGATGGGAACACAGGTGTGAAGACAGTTGTGAAAGTAGAGAGAAAGAAAAAGATGTACAGGGTGATGTAGAAAGAACTGGAGTCAAGAGGATAAGAGATGGGTATTGACATTGCATTTAAATTCTTGGAAGTTGTAGCCGTCAGAAAAGCAAGTATATGGCAGGGACTTCCACAGGCGGGAAGTGTGAGAAAAGAAGCTGCTGAAGTAGAATTGTTGGCTGTATTTTGTCGATCTAACTGTAAATGGGTGAGACCTTGTTGCCAATCTTGTTGCATGAGTAAATTCTTGTGGCGGGAGCACCAGTTACTTAAGTTCGTCGGAGCAGAAGCCATGAAAATATTTGTAGAATAGACAGAGGGAAGCCACACCAGAATGAAGAATATTGTTGGGTAGTTCTTCAGGACATCTTTATAGCAAGAGTGGGTTATTTCATAGAGCTCCTTTTTCATTTCACCCCAAGCAAGACACTAAAGCCACAAAGATGTAAGGGGTTATTGACAGTGAAAGAAACTGAGAAAAACATTATTTATAAGAGATAACAAAAAAATGAACAGGATTCAAGGAGACAGAAGATGACATTTGATTTTGCATTTGATTTTGGTCATAGTTGACAGGAAAGCAAAGAGCCGGAAGAGAATTTTAACATTGGTAGCTAAGTCTTATAATTTCGATTTTGTAAAGTCGGGGTATCAAAGAAAAAAGTTTGTCAGAAAAATTATCATGAAGATATTTATAGAAAAATCACAGGGAAGCTACATTATGACTGAGAATGTGACTGAAATGTCTAGATGGATGGTATTGTAGTTTGTTCTTTGGACATTGTCAAGAATTCATTTCACCCCAAGCAAGATGATAATGCAACTAAGATGTAAAGCATTTACTGGGAGTGAAAGAGAATTAGAAAACATTAGTGAGGAGAAAGGACAATAAAAGAACAGATTTCAGGAAGACAGAAGATGGCAATAATGCTACTAAGACAGGCATTTACTTGGGACAGCATGCAAAGAGAATTAGAAAACATTAGTGGAGGGAGAAAGGACAATAAAAGAACAGATTTCAGGAAGACAGAAGATAGGTACAATAATGCTACTAAGACAGGGATTTACTGGGAGTGAAAGAGAATTAGAAAACATTAGGGCATAGAAAGGAGAAAGGACAATAAAAGAACAGAGATTTCAGGAAGACAGAAGATAGGCAATAATGCTACTAAGACAGGGATTTACTGGGAGTGAAAAGGAATTAGAAAACATTAGTGAGGAGAAAGGACAATAAAAGAACAGATTTCAGGAAGACAGAAGATGGCAATAATGCTACTAAGACAGGGATTTACTGGGAGTGAAAGAGAATTAGAAAACATTAGTGAGGAGAAAAGGACAATAAAAGAACAGATTTCAGGAAGACAGAAGATGGCAATAATGCTACTAAGACAGGGATTTACTGGGAGTGAAAGAGAATTAGAAAACATTAGTGAGGAGAAAGGACAATAAAAGAACAGATTTCAGGAAGACAGAAGATGGCAATAATGCTACTAAGACAGGATTTACTGGGAGTGAAAGAGAATTAGAAAACATTAGTGAGGAGAAAGGACAATAAAAGAACAGATTTCAGGAAGACAGAAGATGGCAATAATGCTACTAAGACAGGGCATTTACTGGGAGTGAAAGAGAATTAGAAAACATTAGTGAGGAGAAAGGACAATAAAAGAACAGATTTCAGGAAGACAGAAGATGGCAATAATGCTACTAAGACAGGGATTTACTGGGAGTGAAAGAGAATTAGAAAACATTAGTGAGGAGAAAGGACAATAAAAAGAACAGATTTCAGGAAGACAGAAGATGGCAATAATGCTACTAAGACAGGGATTTACTGGGAGCGAGAATTAGGGAAAACATTAGTGAGAAAGAAAGGACAATAAAAGAACAGATTTCAGGAAGACAGAAGATGGCAATAATGTCAAGACAGGGTTTACGGGAGTGAGGAATGAGAGATTCATGGAGAGAGGAATAAAAGAACAGGTACACAAGAATACTGATTATTATAAAAATTCTGATCATAGTGATTATTATACTCTTAAGCCTGGTCCTGGGCATGATGGTAAATTGCATCCAGTAACAAGGCTTCTGACTGGTTCACCCTGACCCGGAGTGGTAGCACCTGTTAGGGTCCCAGCTATGGGCAAATAGTTAACCTCCCCCTTGCAAACTGGGGTCAAAACACTATGAAAGTATAGAAATATGCTTTTGTAGAAATATATACATAAAAATAAACTTTTATAGAAAAAAAAATTATTCTCAGCAAAACATTTCTGAATACAAAACTAGAAAACATTTTTAGTTTTCTAAAATAAAAAAGAATAAAAACAAAAAATGTTCATTAAAATCTGACTAAATCAACCTTCTTACTATAACTGAACATTAAAAAATAAAAACATAAAAAACCTTAAAATCTCACCTTTTTGGCATTAAATGACCCACAGAGGTGTTGATATGCTGTTAAACAAAACTCAAACTCTAAAACAAAAAAGAATAAAAACAAAACATTTTCATTAAAATCTGACTAAATCAACCTTCTCACTATAACTGAACATTAAAAAAAAACATAAAAAACCTTAAAATCTCACCTTTTTGGCATTAAATGACCCACAGAGGTGTTGATATGCTGTTAAACAAAACTCAAACTCTAAAATAAAAATGAATAAAAACAAAACATGTTCATTAAAATCTGACTAAATCAATCTTCTCAACCCCACCTTTTGTCATTAAATAACCCACATAGATTGATATGCCGTTAAACAAAATTACAACTCTTAAACCCCCACCTTTTTGGTATTAAATAACCCACATAGATTGATATGCCGTTAAACAAAATTACAACTCTTAAACCCCCACCTTTTTGGTATTAAATAACCCACATAGATTGATATGCCGTTAAACAAAATTACAACTCTTAAACCCCCACCTTTTTGGTATTAAATAACCCACATAGATTGATATGCCGTTAAACAAAATTACAACTCTTAAACCCCCACCTTTTTGGTATTAAATAACCCACATAGATTGATATGCCGTTAAACAAAATTACAACTCTTAAACCCCCACCTTTTTGGTATTAAATAACCCACATAGATTGATATGCCGTTAAACAAAATTACAACTCTTAAACCCCCACCTTTTTGGTATTAAATAACCCACATAGATTGATATGCCGTTAAACAAAATTACAACTCTTAAACCCCCACCTTTTTGGTATTAAATAACCCACATAGATTGATATGCCGTTAAACAAAATTACAACTCTTAAACCCCCACCTTTTTGGTATTAAATAACCCACATAGATTGATATGCCGTTAAACAAAATTACAACTCTTAAACCCCCACCTTTTTGGTATTAAATAACCCACATAGATTGATATGCCGTTAAACAAAATTACAACTCTTAAACCCCCACCTTTTTGGTATTAAATAACCCACATAGATTGATATGCCGTTAAACAAAATTACAACTCTTAAACCCCCACCTTTTTGGTATTAAATAACCCACATAGATTGATATGCCGTTAAACAAAATTACAACTCTTAAACCCCCACCTTTTTGGTATTAAATAACCCACATAGATTGATATGCCGTTAAACAAAATTACAACTCTTAAACCCCCACCTTTTTGGTATTAAATAACCCACATAGATTGATATGCCGTTAAACAAAATTACAACTCTTAAACCCCCACCTTTTTGGTATTAAATAACCCACATAGATTGATATGCCGTTAAACAAAATTACAACTCTTAAACCCCCACCTTTTTGGTATTAAATAACCCACATAGATTGATATGCCGTTAAACAAAATTACAACTCTTAAACCCCCACCTTTTTGGTATTAAATAACCCACATAGATTGATATGCCGTTAAACAAAATTACAACTCTTAAACCCCCACCTTTTTGGTATTAAATAACCCACATAGATTGATATGCCGTTAAACAAAATTACAACTCTTAAACCCCCACCTTTTTGGTATTAAATAACCCACATAGATTGATATGCCGTTAAACAAAATTACAACTCTTAAACCCCCACCTTTTTGGTATTAAATAACCCACATAGATTGATATGCCGTTAACCCTCTATAACTGAACATTTAAAAAAAACAAAAAAAACATAAAAAACCTTAAAATCTCACCTTTTTGGCATTAAATAACCCACAAAGGTTGATATGCTGTTAAACAAAACTCGCTCAAAACTTTTAAGCCAAAAAGAATTCAATTGAGGTCTGTTTAAAATGTTAACATCATATTTGACGTTACTATTTATATATTGAATAAATAAAGATTATTCATTTTTATCTCTGATTACAACAGTGTTATTTGCTTAGGCCATTATAGTTTCCAGTATATGGGGGCGAGGTTGAGTGAGACCCAGATTTGAATCTTATGTTTGGTTAATCAGGAAAGTGATTCTTGGTGTCATCATTCAGAGAGCGGCGATCCAAGTGTGCAGTAACTTTGGAAAGTGCCTGAAAATTATGCCACAGGTTGACTCCAGCCTTGTGAGTGGAATTGGGCTGATGGAATCTTTTGAACTTGAAACATGTGTAACGGCACAAATACCATTATGGACACTTAATGTGTTATACAAAAGGCAAGTAATATTAATAACAGTAAATCTACACTTTAATCAAAAATGTTCATGGCTTCTCGCACTTTTTTCACCTTTTATATATGCGTATTAGACTATACCTTAATTTCTGTTAGAAACAATCATGGAGTCTGATTTTTGAAAGTTTTTTCCAACACTCAGATTGAAACATGTTAAGCTGAGTCTTTATTTACATTACTCAGAATCAGCGAGGAGAAAACATAAGACTGTGGCTATTTAGAAACAACAAGATACTTAACCATAATGCAACACTGAAGCAAGATGGCAGAAGTATGGTTGTAATAAAACATAATGGAATATTTAGGGGATTTAAGAGAAAGTAACTGTGTATCCAGACATTAAAAAGAAATAAAGAAACGAACGTTTGTCATGTGGTGAAGGAAATCTTTGATTTTATTTCTCTTATAAACACTAGCATATGCCTCGTGATTTTATTTTTAGATGTTCAGATAACATAAGAGAAAATTAAAGAATTAGAATAAAACAACGAGAAATGTGTTGTTAATTACTCGGGATTTCAAAGGCTTTAAATATATAAAGGCAGTAATGTCCACCGAGTTTTGATTTCGGGTTTAACTAATTAAATATGTGCAAATGTACCCAGCAACCTCCTTAAAAAAACTAGAGATAAAATACTGAAGAAAATAAGTGAAATGCAATGAATTCAACTGGAATTTGAACTCTGTTCTCTGTTTTCTTACTCTGAGCTGATATCCACTGCACCATAATGCTCATCCTTAAATGTATTAGGTTTTTAATTTCTCTTGCTTTTATTTTTATTCAATTCATAGATCTTCTGATATTATTATTATTATTATTATTTGTACTTGAATGAATGAGAATAGAACACTGATAGAGGCTTGATCTAAACTTATTTATAAATGGAACTTTGTCTGTTGGTGTGTTTATCTGTTACCAATAGACTCCGAAACGGCTGAACCAATTTTCTTGAAAATTTACACAGTTGTACTATAAGTGTCTGTGAGTATTCTTAGCTAGGTTTTGTGTCCAGGTATCCCCAATAAATATCGATAATCGAAAAAAATCGGGTTATAGAAGAAGTGGTTTGATTTTAATCAAATTTGATAGACAAAGACATAAGAAAAGATATTCAGAAGTTTCAACGTTGCAGTTCTTACAATAGTGCAGAAAATCGATTATATATACATATATAAAAGGTAAGATGTTTGTGTGTGTGTCTGTTTATCTGCCTGTATGTCTCTATATTTTTTCAGCCCTTTTATTTTAGTTTTTGCTTTGGGTTTGGCTCTAATTGTAGTTCTTAGTCTCAGCCATGATACCATTTACTCAGAGGACTTATTTAGCCTTCAAAATTCAGTTCATGATGAAAAAAACTTATTTGATATCGATACCAGGAAATCAAAATTTGACTTACATCCATTCATTTTTCTTTCAGTCTATGATTTCGCTTTAACTTGAAACAACTATTGCTTTTTTGTATTTCGTGCCAACATCCAAAGAGTCTCAGCTCCAGGACCATGGATTAGTTTTAAAGCTTTCATTACACCCGAGCAATGCTGGGCTATACTGCTAGTTTCTTGATAAACTTATGTTAAATTAATAACAATTATTAATTTTTATTTAAGATCTTAATAGTTATTTATTTTGTCACATCAGTACCGATCATTGATATTGTATTATATTGTACTACTAATAATTTGACTGTAGAAGCAATTCCTGTAGTACTGGATATGCTTGGAATACCATCATAAAATTGAAAAATGCTTAGAGAAAATTGAAATTGAGAATGAGATTATAGATCTTCAGGAAATTGTCATTTTTGAAGGTGGTATATTGGCCTGCGAACACATATCTGAATGAAAAGGCAACAACAAACAAAACAAATACTTGAGTAAAAAAATATTGCCAAGTGTTTTTTTTTTTTTTTTGCACTTAAAAAAATAGTAAATGCCCTAAAACCCATTGGATTCAAAATAAAAACAAAATCAGGTACAAAAACAGTAAACTTCCTAGACGTCACCCTTAACATGGACAACAATGCATACGAACCATACAGAAAAGATAATGACAAGCCAACTTACACATACACATCCTCCAACCATCCGCCTTCAATCATCAAACAAATACCCATGTTAATCAGCCGCAGACTATCTGAAAACTCATCTAACATACACATTTTCAATAACAAAAGAACATACGACAAAGCGCTAAAAGAATGTGGATACAAACAACAACTTCAATATACACCTCCGCAACGAAAAAGCAAAAACAGAAAAAGAAATATTACCTGGTTTAATCCACCATACAACAAAGCTGTCAAAACAAACATAGGTAAGACATTCCTGAACTTAATAGAAAAACTTCCCAGTGACAAACCAATTAGCAAAAATAACGTCAAAATCAGTTACAGCTGCACAAAAATATTACACAAATAATAAAAAGCCACAACAAAAAATTAACAACCTACAATAATGCAACCTCAATGCAACTGCAGAAATGGAACTACATGTTCACTCCAGAGAAATTGCCAACAAACAAACATCGTATATAAAGCAGTTGCAACAGAATAGTAGGTAAATAAATGAAAAAAATATACTTTATATTTATAAAATATGTTGTATAGGGGATAGATTTTATAAAAGAAATATATTTCTTAAATATTATAAAATGTTATTTTATAATATCATAAAATATAACATTTTATAATATTATAGAATATTTTTTTGTTTTTTGTGAAAGAGGTATTTTGTGGAAAATATATTTTATAAAAAGCAAGAGAGTAAAAAAACAAAAAAAAAAGCACACACCCCAATACAAAATAACATACATTAAATTAAGGAGAAATCAACCCCAAAACAAAACAACATCTAAACCAAAGGCGCCATTAGCACCAGCCCTTTCAAGATTAATAGATTAACCTATCATGAACTCTGCCAAAAACAAACACTTAACCCCAACACCAGTAAAAAGGTCAACGGAACTCAAAATACAGACCAACCCCTCTTACACCCAAAATCCAACACATATAAACGGTCTTTTCAACTGGATAATTCTTATTTCTAAAAAAATCACCTGAGGATGAAGCCAAAACATAATGGGCTGGCTTTGAAACATGAGAAATTTTTTTGTGTAGTGATACTATGAATTTAAAAACATTGTAACAACCATTACAGTATAACGCTCTACATTTGTATTGAGCACTCTTTATAAAAGTAAATGCATGAACAAAAAGGTAAATAAACCTATGAGTTCTACAACTTAGTTACAATATATATATATATATACACTAGCAGTATAGCCCGGCGTTGCTTGGGTGCAATGAAAGCTTTAAAACTAATCTGTGGTCCTGGAGCTCAGACTCTTTGTACGTTGGCACGAAAGACTAAAAAGCAATAGTTGTTTTCAGTTAAAGCGAAACCGTAGATTGAAAGAAAAATGAATGGATGTAAGTCAAATTTTGATTTCCTGGTATCGATATCAAATAAGTTTTTCGTCGTAAACTGAATTTTGAAGGCTAAATAAGTCCTCTGAGTAAGTGGTATAATGGCTGAGACGAAGAACTACAGTTATACCTACTTAGAGCCAAACTCAAAGCAAAAAACTAAAATAAAAGGGCTGAAAAATATAGACATCCAGGCAGATAAACCGACACTCACACAAACATCTTGCTATATATATATATATATATATATATATATATATATATATTATCGATTTTCTGCACTATTGTAAGAACCGGAGCCTTGAAACTTCTGAATCTTGTTTCCTATGTCTTTGTCTATGAGTGTATCAAATTTGATTAAAATCGGACCACTCCTTCCATAACCCGATTTTTATTGATTTTTGATTTTTATTGAAGGTACCTTAACACAAAATCTAGCTAAGAATACTCGCAGATGCTTATAGTACAACTGTGTAAATCTTCAAGAAAATCGGTTCAGCCATTTCGGAGTCTATAGGTAACGGACACACACTCACACATACAAAGTTCCATTTATAAATAGGTTTAGAGATATATATAATTAAATTTCAGGACCAACTACCTTTTTTCTTTTGAAATCTACTGTCAATTATAGCATCTAATTCTTGCAGATATTTTTTTTTTTTTTCAGATTCTTGGACTGTGTGCTCAGAGTTGATTCGGCCCGAATTTGCTGCAACTGCAACTAGTGTCAACCATCGTGTATACCTTTTCAAGACGCTAGACATTCAAAGCTACAATCCCAATACCAACCAATGGACCATAGTGACCACTGATGTTCCTCCCGCCAAAACGCCTGGATTTACTGTTATGTCTGCAATCACTGTAGGTTCAATAATTATTATCCAAGGCGGTTACAACAATATGCTTTATCAGTATGACCCTTCAGTTATTGACCAGAATGAGGCTTGGACCTGCCTCGGGCATTACAAAGATGTTTTTGGCAGTTGTGCTGAATTGGATGGTAAAATCTATTGCATGGGAAATGACTGTGATCACATGGAGACTTATGATTTAACCACACATGAATTTGGAGTTGAGATGTCAGTATCTTGTCAGCTTTCTAGAAGTTTCTTGGTTACGTTACCATTTTACAAAGAAACAATGCAGTAGGAATTATTATTGTTTATTTTTTGTCATTTTTGTTGCTTTTCTTTGTTTAATTTTTTTTAATGAAATGAAAAGCTGCTGTAAATTATATTGTATAAAACAATGCTTAATCAACTGAATCAAAATTTAATTTTTTTGTGGGGGGTTGTGTTTAAGAAAGATTATGGGAATTTATGTCAAGGGAAAAAATTAGGGTTTGCTTCAGAAAGGATTTCTAATTACAACTATAAAAGATTGACAAACATGGACTTTTGTATCTGGAAAAAAGACTGTGTCAAAAGGACGGTTTTTGCCTTGACACCGCTACGATTTTAACTACCTTCTCAGCATTGTTTATTGTTTTAAAAAGAAATGTCATCACCACCTGCTTGCATCTGAGCATTGAGATTGTCATCCTCTCACCTTATTCTCTTTCTTTCTTCTGGTGATGAAGATGGCTATGAAAGCCAAGCTTTCTCCTGAAAAGTTATGAGCAGGAGTCACAGATGAATGTTGATGGTGGCTCTGGCTGGGTGAGTTGGGCCTTCCTGACAGAACGTTGCAGATCCTCTTCATGTTGACTGTTGGACTTGAAAGTCTTGGTCCTCTTCTTGGATAGCCCTACTTGAGGAAGACCAATTTGCAGCAATGGTTTCTCAGGTCTCAAGGTCGATGTTAGCCTGTGTCAGGGATGTTAGAATTGTAAAAAAACCTAAACATGTGTTCTTGAGGATTTATGAAACAAGTATTAAATGCTATTTATTTATTTAATTGTTTATGTTGTAATGTATGGCAAGAGTGTGTTGCGGGTAGGGGAAGCACCTAACCAATTGCTGTTCCTGCAACTATGAAAGTAATAGGCAGAGAGAGGAAAGAGATGGGCGATTACAAAAATAATGCTGCCTCTGGAATCAAAGCAACTTAAGGTAAAAAATGTCAATGGAACCAGCTTCACAAGATACTATTTCTTGCCAACTACTGACTTTCCCCTTGCTTTTACTGTCAAGAGTCAGTTAAGTGTCATACATGATACTTGCTTGGGTGATCATGTCTCGAAAGAGACATGACTGACTGGGCAGAAGATTATTCCGCAGTAAGTTGCCATTGCTTTCTGCGGTAGACTGGTTGCCGACCAAGGCTATAGAACTCAATCTATCCTATTATTTAACCCATAACTGGAGAGAAGAGCCAGATTAATACCTTTCCCAAGGGTATTTGTGCTTAAGTGAATGCAATGATTTCAACTGGAATTCGAACTCGGCTCCCCGATTTCTCGTTCTGAGCCAATATCCACTGCACCACAACGCACATTCTACTATCAAGAGACATCTCAAAAAAAGATCGGGACCTTGACTAATTTCTAAGCGCATCTTAGATATGGTATGAAGCCAGAAATATGGGGCACCTAGTGAGGATCAAACTGAATACTCAATGGTAATGATTCTAGTGAGACAAGCTTGCTAACCATTACGCTATGTCAAACTGACCTGCTGCTAAAGGGGGAAAACCTGAATTAAACTGATATTGGCCACATGCGATCTGGCGCCCAATTTCTGTTGGCATTGTGTATTTGCCACAGTTTATTTACACTATTTGATTGTTAATTAGCTAATGTTTTACCAACGTTTCTAATAGTCATTTAATTTGAACTTTATAACATAGTAAATAAGGTCTTTTTATAGTTGGTTCACATATTTCAATAAATTAGTAAATGTATTCAAATTTATTTCTTTTTAATTTGTAAGTGATAAATATTGCATTGGATTAGTTTAAATTGTTTTAGTATTTTCTTTCTTTCTTTTTTTTTTTTTTTTTTTTTTTTTTAAGAATGTTGTAAATATAAAATCATTCTTGTGATAATAGATACAACAAATAATTAAAAACTTGATATTTTTGTTGTAAATTCTCAAGAACAAAAACCATTGTATAAATTACATTTCATCATAAGTTTAGATTTTATTACTATTCTAATCATCCCTTTTTAAAACAACTAGCAGTATAGCCCAGCGTTACTCGGGTGTAATGAAAGCTTTGAAACTAATCCGTGGTCCTGGAGCTCAGACTCTTTAGACGTTGGCACAAAAGACTAAAAAGCAATAGTTGTTTCCAGTTAAAGCAAAACCATAGCCTGAAAGAAAAATGAATGGATGTAAATCAAATTTTGATTTTCTGGTATCGATATCAAATAATTTTTTTTTTTTTGTCGTAAACGGAATTTTGAAGGCTAAATAAGTCCTCTGAGTAAATGGTATCATGACTGAGACTAAGAACTACAATTATACCTACTTAGAGCCAAACTTGAAGCAAAAACTAAAATAAAAGGGCTGAAAAAAATGCAGACATACAGGCAGATAAACAGACACCCACACACACCTTGCTTATATATATATATATATATATATATATATATATGATCGATTTTTTACACTATTGTAAGAACTGCAACCTTGAAACTTCTGAATGTCATTTCTTATGTCTTTGTCTATGAGTGTATCAAATTTGATTAAAATCAGACCACTCCTTCTATAACACTTTTTTTCGATTTTCGATATTTATCAGGGGTACCTTGATGCAAAACCTAGCTAAGAACACTTACAGATGCTTATAGTAAAACTGTGTAAATTTTCAAGAAAATCGGTTCAGCCATTTTGGAGTCTATAGGTAACGGACACACACGCACAGACAGACAAATTTCCATTTATAAATAAGTTTAGATGATCATATTTGATGACACAATTGTTTAGTAATAATGTCCTTGTACCATGCATCTTGTTCACATACAATTTGTAGAGCTTCAATAAATAATAAATTTCATAAGAATATGCTATAAGGCTTTCATTGATCACTGTAAGGAAATTCTAACACTATGATTTTGAAGCTGAACTTAATCTTTAAAGTTGTTTCCTCTAAAAACAGTAATGATTTAGAAAACAATAGTTTGTATCATTATTTATCATCTGAAGCCCTAACAATCAAATTGGTTGTAATACTATACTTTCAAAATCAACTTGCCTTACTGCTCATATTGTAATACTATACTTTCAAAATCGACTTGTCCTACTGCTCATATAATAAAAATTTAGAAATTCATAAATGGACGCCTTTTTCATATATTTCTATTGATTAAGTACACCAGATAATGAATGAAAAAGTTATTTTACCTCATCAGAAATTATGTCATATAGATATATTTTGTTTTGTAGAGGGATCAATGTATGATGGATCTACATTGCAAATGGACTCCCACCCTGTTAAATTTAAATTTAATGAAAAAAATGTTCATTGAAATGTTTAATATATAGTGATACGAAAAAAATGAAAATAAAATTATTTCTGAATACATTAGGCATAACTACTTCCAAAAGACCATAGCAGCGTGTAGAGGTAAAAATGAAGAACAGGCATGAATATAAACATCTCAGAAGAAAACCTAAACATTATCAGACATTACAGAAAGTCCATAATATACTATTATAACAAAATATGACCCAAAACACGCAACAATACCAACAACAATACCAACAATGACTACACCTTTAATGTAACAATGGAAAGTTATGACAGTGCAGATATATGCGAAATTATAGGCATTCACATCAACAACAAACTAACAAAAATCATCAACAAAACAGGTATAGATATATACAGAGATAATACTTAGTTCCACTATCACACTTTCTTAGAATTCTATGGAAAATATAAGAAAACAAATTATAAAAATCTTCAACATTCTAGGATTTAGAATAGATCTAAAAAAAAAAAAAATTAAAAAAATAGTAAATTTCCTAAATATAACACCCAACTTGAGTAAGAACACACAAGCCATACAGAAAAAAAATTAACAACCCATATATATATATATATATATATATCTCAACAAAAATTCCAATCACCCTCCAAATATATTCACTTATTCCCATCTCTATAGACAAAAGACTATCTATGAACAAAACATAAAAATATCCAATGAAAACAAAGAAGAAATCAGCAATAAAAATAACTGATACTTATATAAAGTTGACCTCACAAATGAAGAGAAACCAAATGAAAACAGAAAAAGAAACATCATCTAATTTAATTCCTCCTAAAACAACAACAAAAAAAAAAAATAATAGGAAAAATATTTTTCAACATAATAGAAAAACACTTCACCAAAGACAACAAACTATTGAAAGGCATCAACAAAAACACAATCAAAATCAGGGGAACAAATCAGCTGCAGGGGAAGTATGGAAAAAATAATACTCAAGCACAAAAAAAAAAAAAATTAATAAAATCAATAACAGCACAGACCAAGAAGACAATACGAACAAATGTAACTGTTGAAAGAAAAACAACTGTCCACTTAAAAATGAATGTCTAACCAACAATATAATATAAAAATCTACAATGAAAGAAAAGTACAAAACACCACAATGTGATCAAAATATATATGGAACCAGAAAAAAAAAACATTAACACCAAAATTAAATGAAAAATAGTTAAAAGAGCACCACCACACAGCAGTAATAGCAAAAGTTGTAAATTATACCGGAAGAAGAAGCTAGAAATAATCAGCTTTAAAAAATCAAAGTAAAACACTAAACAAAAGAAACGAGATAATGGGAAAATATAGACATGCAAATAACTACTTTGCTACACAGCAATAAATAACAAAAATGAAACGCAAACAATATAAAGAAAAAATTGAGAACGTTAAAAATAGATAAAAATATAAATGTAAATAGACAAATACTCAATCACAATATTAAACAGAAAATAATAAAACAGAACATACAAATAATATAAATATATACAAATATTCAATCACAACACCAAATAAAACCAAACACATAAAGCCCAAAAATATAGACAAAAAACAAAACAACACAACACCCAACCATAACCCAGAAAAATAAAACGTCAGGTGGTAAACATACCAATACATTAAGAAAAAGGTCAAATCAGTACAAGAGGTGAATGCAATAAAAGAGGCCAACCCAGTATAAAACAATTAAATATCCATTCACACCAACAATAAAAAAAACAAAGAAATCAAACAACCATACAATAAAAAGGAAAAATAAAGAAAAAGAAAACTCAACCATTCACAAACAAGACCATTCCTGCAAAAAATCACACCATATTTCTATATAAACAAGTAAAAAAAAAAAAAAAAAAAATTGGGGGCCCTAACGGCTATAGCCCTGACAAGTGAGAACATCATAATGCTGTCTTCACAAAGCTTCAAAGGTGGCATGAATCTGCTCAGTTAAAGTGACAAACTCTTTGTGCTTATAAACGCTCTCTCTCCAATCCAATATCGAGCATTTTACGATAAAATGTATTTTGGCAAGCAGATTTTTATCAGGAAAACCACTGAAAAAAAAATCTTAGCGTTAAGCATTATCACAATTAAACACTAATATATATATATATATATATATATATATATGTGTGTCTGTGTGCACTTGTCAAGAGAAGACAATAGCTATAATAACCTTCCCAAACCAACACAAATTACTTTTTAGTAATAATGCAAACATGAAAACAAACCTTACTTAAAAATCGAAAAACTAAAAAAGAGGACCTTGTAAAATCTCACCATGAAAAATGCAGGTAATGTAAAATATTTAGGCAAATCCAATACTAAAAATAAAATGAAAAACAAACAAAACCTTGGTACGTATAAATAAACAAATTAAGTAAATAATTAACAAAGAACGACTGTAGGCATAAACACAAGGAAATGGGTTACCATGACGTGGTATAATGGTTATCAGCCTTGTCTTTCTAGATTATGAGTGAGTATTGAGCAGCAGGAAGCGTCAACTGAAGTTCCTGGGACATGCAACGAGAAATGAGGGGTTATAGAATCTGATATTAACAGGCAAAAGAAAAAGAGACAGACGAAAGCAGCAGATAATATATTTGAGGAACCTGAGCAGGTGGATGACAGAGCAGGGGTTGCGAGATGTTACAGGAGAAAGCGTGCTAAGAGCCACCAGGGATAGAGAGACGTGGAAAGCCATGATCGCCTATGTCCTGAAAGGACAGAGTTCATAGAAGAAGATATATGCTAACTGTTTATAAATTATAATGTTGGTATAAAGTGGGGGATAACATCTATATTATAATCAATATATAAACTGATCCCTCATTTTGTGGCCATGCTAGTTTCTATACATTTATATTCTAGATTTATGGGCTTCAGCTAGTGGATGGCAGAACAGGGTTTGGGTGGTGTAACAGGAGAAAGCATGCTAAGAGCCAACAGGGATAGGGAGACGTGGAAGGCCATGATCGCCCACTTCCTGAAAGAACAAGGCACATAGAAGAAGCAGAAGTAAGTTCAGTCATCACTGGGTGTGCCATACTTTTGGCATTGGGCATTGGGCATTGGCATTGGGTCACGTCTAAGCTATGTCTAGAAAATCACCATAAACACATAAATGTAATAATAATAATTTCCAACATAAGTAAAAAGTTAACAAACAACACTATAAAATGGCGGCAAATAACTGCATTCGCATCCACAATTATTTCCACTCAATATCCTCTACAATTATATGAAACATAAACGTTGCCATCTAAACAATAACTCTTAGGATAATACAATAGAACCTATTACAGGTGATGCACTATTGACCAAGATAATTAAATAGTTAAGACAAAATATAATACACATAGCCTGAAGATTGCGTTCACGCATGAAAGACTGTTACCACTTGATATTGACCACAGTGTGAAAGAAAAGAGAATGATTCTTATATATTCTGTCTCTTATGTACTTAAATATGTACAGCCTTATAACATTTTTATATCATTTCACCCTAAACAAAATGATAAAGCCACTAAGACGCAAAAAGGGGTTACTGAGAATGAAAGAATATAAGAAACAGCTGATGAGGAGAAAGGAGACCAGAAGGACAGGGTCCAGTAAGTCAGAATATGTTGATTGAAGTTGGATTTAAATTTTAGAAGATCGTGGTTGACAGGAAAGTGAGAAAAGAAACTTTTAACATAGAACTTATGGTTGCAATTAGCTATTTCAACTATGAAATGATGAGATCTGTCTTCCAATCTAGTTTTCTTTTATGTGCCGTGTCCCATCAGGACGTAAGTGATCATGGCTCTTCACATATTCTTGTCTCTTGTAGCGCTTAAATTCTTTGTCTTATTTTTTCTGAACTTGCTCTGTCATCCAATTGCTTAAGTCCATCAAGTATGTAATGCACTGCTTCCCCCTCTTTCACTCTATCCGCCTTGACTTGGAGAATTTGATACTCGCAGTCTAGTACTACCCTTAAATTTATGAGATCAAGGTATTAAATAGAAAAGCTCAGACTCGTCGCCATCGGAAAGGCATAAGAAAGCTATGTTATGGCTGTGGGAAAGTGACTAAAGCTGAAATGCCAGGTTAGGACTGATAACATAACAGACCATTTTTTTTTGTTATCAAGAATCTCTAAATATGCAATGTCATTGATTAGTAACTCCCCATTTTAAAATACTTTTAATTTATTAACTACTAGCATCATAGCCCGGCGTTGCCCGTGCAACTCAGAACATTTTTTAATTAGATAATTTATGCAGCGTGTTGGGATTTCCGAGCGCTTGTAATCGCCGCCTCACTTTAAAACTCAGTTATATAAAAAATAATTATATGGAAAAATGTTGTTTAAAAATTGTTAAAAATTCTATTAAAAAAATCTATTTTCTTTTGTTTTGCGTAAACGTGATTTGATGTTTTGTGTGACATTGTAAACAACATTGCGTTTGTTTTTGTTTAAAAATTACGGCGGAAAATATTTACATTTTTTGTTGACTAAATGAATTTAACATAAAAATAAAAATTATTTATTTTGTTTTACTGAAATTAGAAATATAAAAACTATTACGCTCTCAGTTCAGAAATTTTCGAAGAATATTTAAAAATGTAGACATTTAATTTTAGAGGAAACAGTTACATTAATGTCATACGAATTTACAGACACTTTTTTACTTTTTTTAATTTTGTTTTTGTTTGAAAAAACACTTTTTTTAAAAAAAAATTCTTTTGTTTCAAAATTACGGGGAAAAATATTCACATCTTTTTGTTGACTAAATGAATTTTTAAAACGTCGGAATAAAAATGAAATATAAAGGCTCATTTTTTTTAATAAAAAATATTTTAGTTGGGTTTGACACGTGTAATTTGATTTCTGTGACGTAATTCAGCAACCATCTTAAATCTTAGATGTTTTACGGAACAAATGTAAACAATTGGCTCCATTGGCCAAAAAGTGCGAAAGGGAAAATTGCTGAACTTAAACTCAAAAAGTATGTGTCGACCTGGCTTCCCTGTAGATATGTGTCCCTAGAAAGTTTGAATGGCGTAGCTTAAAAAATGTAGGCGTGCATAGGGAACAGTCACGCACAGACTCACAGATTGCCTTATATATATATATATATATATATATAGATAATTTTTTTTTCCAAGAAATGGATACAAGAAGAAAGCATTAGGTCTTATTTCAGATTCGATAAAGCGACTAGTTTCTCGAGCTACCCAGGAATTGTGCAACGGATTTCACCAGGAATTTTTGTGGTATGAAAGACATAACTTTCTCTGTTCGTTTTTCCAAAGTCTTGGTTTGTTATAGTAGACTTGCTCCTTTAATCAACCCCAAATAAAAAAGGTACAGGGTGTTAAAGTCAGAACTGGTAGCTGGCCACCCCTACATAAAGTAGAGAGTTACTTTCAATCACCCCGTTTAGCCGAATCACTAGACCAAATGTGGCAGCAATATTCAGTAAGCAGACAAATGGTAGGTTTATATTTGTACAAGATGAATTCTCGCAAGAAAAGGTGTCTGGTACGACATAGTGAATCAACTTTCCTAGCATTGGTTCTCGCAACTGATACAATATAAACTCTCCATATCAGTTGAAAGTGTGAGGCTGAGACGATTCAGTAAGCTGTAGGTTAGCAACAGCCAGGCAGATAGAAGGTAAAAATGGATGTATACATTGCGAATGATGACAAATCGGGGAGCCGAGTTCGAATTCCAGTTGAATTCATTGCATTCACTTACGCACAAATACCCTTGGGAAAGGTATTAATCTGTCACTTCCTTCCAGTTATGGGTTAAATAATTGGACAGATTGGGTTCTATAGCCTTGGCTGGCAACCAGTCTACTGCAGAAAGCAATAGCAACCTACTGCAGGATAATCTTCTGCTCAGTCAGTCATGATCGCCCAAAGCGTGTATCACGTATGGCACTTAACTGACTAACTGAATATAATAGTTGGAAACATGATTAAGGCTTCTACTGGGCATAAAGTGAGTTTTCAGTTTTATATTGTTATGAAGTAATAAACTGATCCCCCACTAATTACTATTTAATAATATAATACATCTCTTCCCCATCCACCTATGAGTCAAATAATAGGACTGATTGGGTTCTATAGCCTTGGCTGGCAACCAATCTACCGCAGAAAGCAATGCAAACCTACTGCGGGATAATCTTCTGCCCAGTCAGTCTCGAGACATAATCGCCCAAAGCGTGTATCACTTATGACACTTAATTGACTGACATTGCATAGTGGCATGAGGTTGGTGTGCTGTGTTCAAATCCCAGCCAAGGTTGTTGCATTCACTTCCACACATATCCTCGAGAAAGTTATGAATCCATTTCTTTCCCTTCCCTCGTCTAGAGATTTATAACAGAGCAGACTGGCCGTCTAGCTTTGGCTGACAACCAGTTTAAGAGAAGGAAAACTCTAAATTCAAATCTTCTTCTGCATGAACTAGCAACGCCATCACAGTAAAAGAAAAAAAAGCAAAATACTTGCTATGGAAACTATATCTCAATTTGAAATTGTTTATTCCAATTTGATGTTGCTTATTCTTATTTTGAAGTTGATTGTTTTTAGGTTTTGGACATTTTCTCAATTTGAAGTTGATTAATTCATTTTGAAGTTGATTAATACAATTTGAAGTTGATTATTTCTCATTTTGAAGTTGT
>JBBBDQ010000245.1:32500-100000 GCA_037127315.1 Ascarosepion bandense
AGCATTTTTACTTTACTAGCTGTTCCATCTTGGGGGGGGGAGGTTGTGTGATGAATAATATTATTTTAGTATTTCTCTCCCTTACTAAAATCGCCACCTTTTCGCCCTTTCATTGAGGCTTGACTTTTTTTTAAAAAATGTAAGTCATTTTCATGTATCTTTGCATTTCTTTATATATATATTATTTTCCTTACGTCTACTTTCATGTTTCTGTTATGCTTAATTGAACGTTTGCCGCTACATGGTATTTCTTTTTTTTAACTTGTTAGCAATTTCTGTTGCAGGCAGTTTTAAGTTTTCATTTCTTTCTTTTTTATTTTTAATTGGCGTAGATACCTTCGCAACTGTCTTCACTCATGTGTTCACATCCTTTCCTTGCCCTATTCTCTGACACACCCTGTAACTGGTTCGTCTTTCTCTTCACTCTCCTCCTGTCTAAAATTATAACTCTCTTATGTAGCCCCCTGCGCATCAGTGGTGGTAGCGTCTTGCTTGGGGTGAAACAATTATATATATATATATATATATATATATATATATATATATATATATATATAAACAAAACAAAACAAAAAACATATAAACAAACCAAGTTTCCGTGTTCCATTGTCCATGTACATAAGCGCCTTTCTGTCTCTCTCTCTAATTGTGGCTATCTTTCTGGTACTTGACGTAAATTGTGCTTTATCTTGTTTCAAACCTTGCAGACGAGTTTGGAAAGGACCTCCAATCCGTAGTGAACTGGGGTAAGAAATGGTTCGTAAATTTTAATGCTACTATCAATTAATCATCATAGACAATCGCACCTACCTCCTATTAGCATGGACCAGGCATGCCTCCCAGAGAGTAAAACACTATGCCTCCTTGGTCTCACACCTTCAGCGGACCTCAAGTGGAATGACTATATCGAATCCATTGCTAAATTCGTTGCTATGAAAGTCGGTTCCCTGTGCAAGGCCCGGAAGTTTTTTCCGTCTGAATCTATCCTGCACATTTATAAATTTACCATCCGCCCGTGCATTGAATACTGTTGCCATATCTGGTCGGGTGCCCCTGCTATTCTCCTTGGGCTTCTCGACAAGGTACAGCGGAGGGTCTGTTATGTGATCGATACTGACTTGGCAGACCGCCTGCAGTCTCTCTCTCACCGGCGCGACGTGGCTTCCCTGTGTCTCTTCTATAAATACTTTCACGGCTTCTGCTCCGATGAACTTAGATCACTGGTGCCCCCCTCCACCTAGGTTCGAATTTGCACGAGATACTAGATTAGCAACTAGATCCCACCCTTTTACAGTGAAACCGATAAAATGCAACCGTAACTTCTACTCCAAAAGTTTCTTTTCTCGCACTTCCCGACTGTGGAATTCCCTTCCACATGACTGCTTCCCGACGGCTACAATCTCCAGGAGTTTAAATGTAAGGTCAATAGACACTTCCTAACACAACAACTCGCTTCCATTCTTTCAAACACTCTTCCCACCCACCCATCTATCTATCACCCCCCTTCTGACATTTCCTATATCTAACCACTTTTTCTATTTACCTTCCCCTATGTAGCCCCAAGCACAATAGTGGCAGTGGAATGCCTTGGTTGGGGTGAAATGATTAAAAAAAAAACATCACTCAGTCCTCCTCCTTGTTTCCTCCACTGCTGAATCATTATTTTTTTCGGTAGGCGGTGGTCCAAAGTGTTTTTATGCTGCTCTTTTACCATATTCTTTGGCATATCGTACAACTTGTAAGTTGTAAGCAAAAGTATAAGTAAATCCATTTGATAAACACGCCATGGGTGATAATTTCTAAGACAAAAAAAAATACCTCATCAATTTACAGTTGAGCTGGTTAGAAGTAGCTGGGAAATCTATGACAGTTTCTTTTTTCACACTTCTTGCTTGTAGAACTCCCTTCCGGCTCCATGCTCTCCAGCCAAATTTAATCTGCAAAAATTTAAATGGTATTTCAATCGCTATCTACCCGCCTCCTGATTACTCTTTTCTCTTCCATCTCGTTATTAATGATTCTGTTCCTAATTCTTCCGCACCCTATAACCCCTTGTGTTTTAGTGGTTTTACTGCTTTGCATCGAGTAATACCGATTAAAAAACAAAAATTATTTTTTAATTCTGCGTCAATTTTCTAGAGTTGATAAACTGTGAACCCAAAGAGAGAGTCAGACAAACGGTGTAGCAAAAGATGTTTCCATTCTTTAATCAAAATTATTAGAGAAACAAATAAACATATCCAAAAACTGTTTGATCATTAAGGCTGTAACGTAAAACAAATTTTAACATTTTTTTTTTAATCTGAAAGAAAGAAAAATAGAGTTATCGTTCTTGTATTGATCGACGGGGGCGACATATTGACGCGCCGAAAGCAGTTTGATGAATTCGAAGTTTAAAAATTTCAAACCAAGCTTACAAAGACTGATACCGAGATAAACGAAATGAATAAATAAGCAGTACAACGGGCAGATGAGTGTGTGTGTGTGTGTGTGTGTGTGTGTGTGTGTGTGTGTGTGTGTGTGTGTGTGTTAGTGAGAAAGAGTTCTGACAGAATTCAAAGAATAATGATGTCTAAATTATTCTCGCTTTTTAGTGCCTTTTACTGCCACCGATCGATTTTGTTACCTTTGTAATCTTGAATAATTGTTTTTGAATAAAATTCATTTTTTCTTGAAAATTATTCAGCACATGATTCCGTCTGCGATGTTAAAAGAAAAACAAACAGTATACTGGCAATGATATCCCGAATTGCCTGGGTCGAATCCTTTTCTTTCTTTTTTTTTTTAAATTCTGTTACTCTACGTGGTCACAGCGTTGTTTGAGAAATTTAAGTTATGTCTTAAAATGGTACCAGCGAAATTGTCACAATAAAAAACAATAATTCCATACGTTCTAATCTAAGAAGGTTCGTAATAAACGAGCAGATCATACTTGTTTTTCAATATATAATAAAAATAGTGTTGGAAATTTACAGATATAACGGGTCTCCTGATTGGCCGAAGACCCGAACCTCGTCTTGGACTTGAGGCGGGCCTTTACGCCAGGAAGAGGCTCGCGCCTTTTTTTTCCTTTTTTGAGAAGAGACTAGCCTGCTCAGCTGGCACCGACAACATCGGAGGAGATCTCCGTTCCAGAGATTCAACCAACGGGGCCAACAATTGGCACCCTCATGTCTCGCTATATCGAGACCATCTTTCCAAAGTATTGGAGATCCATTGGGCTAACAGCCTTAACCTTAACAGAGAAAATATCTCGATATCCTTCCTTTCATATAAGGTACCCTTCTGGGCAATGCCTATTCATCTGAGAGAAAAATTCTCTAAGAACTATCGACTTTCGACCGAATGGAACTGCAGAAGAAGCTGACCCCAGAAATTTCCTGTACGCCGCGGATCGCCGTTCCTCGTGTTTTTTCATACCCTTCTTAGACGAAGGAACTAACAAGCTAAGCAGCGAGAAAGACTATACCAGGCTACGAAGTAGCCGCAAAAATCAGCAGTTTTTGCAAGACAATAAATTGTTTTACTTTATCAGGTATGTCTTGTTTGTCTGACGGTTTCCTTCCACTGCTTAAGCACAGAGTTATGTGCGAATATTTCTCACAATAGAGACCTGAAAATGATTTAAATTATTTTGATAACGTTGTTTTTCGTCTGGTCATCATGAAGAGAAGAGAACTTTTGGTAATTCATTATTAGTGAATGACTTATATTTCAGTATCTTCGCGAAAGGCAACGCACTAAACGAATCCTTCTAATGAAACTCAATAATGCCCTCGGAATAATTCGCTCGAGTAATTCACTTAGAAAACAATCTATCCAATGACGCACAACACCAGAATGATACAGAAGACCAATTTTCCCCAGATAAGATTCTGCCCTTACGACTGAGTCTCACCTGGGTTCCTCTCTGCCTCCAGGCAGAGAGTCTGACGAGGTTAGTTCGGGTTGATGCACAGCATCGAATGGTATTAATCTGCCCCCACACCACATTCCACACCAAGGCGGAATGTGGCACAAGGTCCTTTTATAGCGGGGAATCCGAACCCTAAAGTCTAGGCAAAATTTTCCCCTAGAACCTGAACTAGTTTAATTTTCCTCTGACGAGACTCTGCCTTTCGTCTGGGTTACTCTCCGCCTGGAAGCTGAGAGCCTGACGAGGTTAGTTCGAGTTGATGCACATTGAATCCATAGCTAAATCTACTGCTAAGAAGGTTGGGTCACTATGTCGATCCAGGATGTTTTTTCCGCCTGAATCCATCCTGCATATATACAAGTCAACCATCCGTCCGTGCATGGAGTACTGCTGCCATTTATGGTCAGGCGCCCCTGCCGTTCTCCTCAGTGTTTTCGACAGGCTCCAAAGGAGAGTCTGTAATGTGATAGGTACTGATCTGGCGACTCGACTGCAGCCACTTCCCCATTGTCGAAATGTGGCCTCCCTTTGTCTGTTCTATAAATACTTTCATGGCTTCTGCTCGGACGAACTTAAGTCACTGATGCCTCCTCAACAGGTGTTTACTCGTGCAACCAGACTGGCAACTGGGTCCCACCCATTCACAGTCAGGTTAGCCAAATGCAGACGACAATTCTACTCCTGCAGCTTCTTCTCTCGCACTTCCCGCCTGTGGAACTCACTCCCATATTCTTGCTTTCCTGACGGCTACAACCTCCAGGAATTTAAATGCAATGTCAATACTCATCTATTAACCACTAGACTCTAGCTCTCTCCCCACCCCCGTATATACTTCCCTTTCTCTCCACCTATGTATCTGTCATCGCACCTGCATTCTCAGCTTTCTATTGCTCCTTTCTAACTAGTTTGTACTCCTCACTCTTTTCTAATTAATCTTTTTACAGTTATGTAGCCCCCCGCTCATCAGTGGCATTTCTGCCTTGCTCGGGGTGAAATGATTAAAAAAAAAAACACTGAATACACCCATACTTCTGTCTGAGTGCTCTATATTTTTGTTTTAATGTTATACTTTTAAATGTTTTTGCCATTTCTAGTATTTTGCAAGTTACTATTG
Source organism: Ascarosepion bandense (assembly GCA_037127315.1). NCBI lineage: Eukaryota > Metazoa > Mollusca > Cephalopoda > Sepiida > Sepiidae > Ascarosepion > Ascarosepion bandense. The sequence goes on from JBBBDQ010000245.1 coordinate 37,531, forward strand.
TAAAGTATTTTGGCTCTTAAGTTTGACTTCGATATAAATTGTTAGAGGTGTTATTTATTTATTTATTTATTTATTTTTTTTTTTTAGCAATGCCGTTCCATGATATTAAGTGTAGCTTTCTTTGACTATCGGTCAACTACCCCCCTAAACCTGGCTAAGGAACCCATGTCCTGTAGTCTTTCTTTCACCTTCTCTCCCTCTCTCCACCCCGACCTAACAGCCAGATAACTCGCCCACAAAATCTGAATGTCGAATTCATATTTTGGCGCTGTCTTCGAAATGTTCACCCAACCTTCAGTTTGGTATCTGCTTGTAAGTTGGCTTGAATGTCTTTTGCCTGTCCTTTTTATTGATTTATTTATAGTCACGTTATCCCAACAGCATTCAACGATTACGTTTGTTGCCTGGAGATCCGTGATCGACCACACGTGTCGGTATCAACACTTTCTTCCTACGTAACAAATAACAAAAAGTGAAAAATAAATAAATGCGGGAGTCTTAATAAGTTAAGGTTTCGGAAAATTTTCTAAAAACTGCATAAAGATAAAATAAACGCATATTCCTCTTTATTTGGTACCTAACATCAGGTTTTAAAATGTTGTTGGTCGTTCATTTTATATACAACGTATTATAATTTATATTCCTTTAGATTTAAAAACAAAAAAATTAACATTTCTTACTTCCATTAATATATTACTGACTTTTACTTAAATCTTGAGCTGTGATTTAAGTGCTGAGGTGGTTATCACTCTCAGAATAATTTCATTATAAAAACAATTGATAAAACACCCGCTGATTTATAAAGATAACAAAAGACAAGATTAATACAAAAGACCCAAGAGTTATCTCTTTTAAACCTTGACAGAGTTCAAAAGCGCTTACGTGGCCGCATGAATGATGAATTAATTGTTTTCCACCCTACAGACAAAATAAAATTTCTCCTACAGATGTAACGTTAAAAGCATATTGCTTACTGTATTGCTCTTTCCATGGAAAGAGTTTTGACATCCGACATTTCCTAGTTCCACCAGTTTAGATCATTACAGCTAAGACCCGTCATGCCACATACATAAAGCCGACTCGTCCTCGTTCAATTCGTATTCCACTAGTAAGGAAGATGTTACACGCATACAGCTTCCTCCCCAGAACTGTTACGTTGTGGAACAGACTCCAGGGAAGGTGCTTCCCCTGTCACTACGATCTTAACCTCTTCAAATCTGGAGCCACAAATTATCTGTTGTACATATCTTCATAATCAGCACTTACTTTTCATTTCTACGCCCACACAAAAACCTCAGTTAGTAACCACTGCCATAAGTGGCTCTTGGGCCTTGTATTGAATGAACATCGAATAAAAAAAAGAGGCAATATTGCTTGTTTTAATCTATAAGGTGATGTAACAAAAGAAGCAATAATTTAAAGGCAATAGAAAAAAGGTAAGATTTTTCCCATTTCTTGGACCTGTTCTTGTATTTTTGTTTTTTCTCACTAAATTCTTCTCACTATCTTACAATCCTAGTAATCCCTTTCATCTTAATGCAATCATCACCTTTCTTGGCGGTGAAATGATTGGAAAACAATTATTTTGTATATCGGATGTTATAGACGAAATAGGCAATAGAACGAGTAAGGTCGAAATGACACTCGATGTCCAAAACGAATCAAGTTCGTTGTTGACTGGGGTAAAAGTTGTCTTGCTAATTTTATCGCTTCAAAACCTAACCTCAGTTAGTAACCACTACCATAAGTGGCTCTTGGGCCTTGTATTGAATGAGCATTGAATAAAAAAAAAACATGCCGCTTACGTGCGACGAGTTTAAATACAATTAGTTTTTTTTATCGATTTCGTCCAAGGAAGGCAGCAAAGTCACTGAGGCATAAAGAGTTACTGGATGTGGAAGATTTAGGAGCAGTAAACTTGCTAAGAAGCAAGAACAAAAGAAGAATAGTTGATATCGGTTGACATTAGATTTAGATTTGTGCAGGTTAAAGTTGGCTGGAAAGCATGAAGCTGGAAGGGATTTCCGCCAGCGAGAATTGCGAAAAAAGAAAAGGTTAGCATAGAATTTACGGTTACAACTCAGAAGTAAGTTTATAAGGGTTCGTCACCTGTCAATTCAGTCAGTCAGTCGACCAAAGTCTAGTCAGTCAGTTAAGTACCATACGTGATATTCGCTTGGGTGATCATGTCTCGAAAGAGACATGACTGACTGGGCAGAAGATTATCCCGCAGTAGTTTGCCATTACTTTCTGCGGTTGACTGGTTGACAGCCAAGGCTATAGAACCCAATCTGTCCTATTATTTAACCCATAACTTGAGGGAAGAGACGGATTAATATCTTTCCCAAGGATATTTGCGCGCAAGTGAATGCAAGGAATTCAACTGGAATTCGAACTCGGCTCCCCGATTACTCGTTCTAAGCCAATATCCACTGCACCACAACGCACACCCTTTCGTTGTTTTCGACTCTGCTTCGCGGCGGCGGCGGCTGTGGCGGCTGTGGCGGCGTCGTCGTAGTTGCAGTCTCTGTCAGCTCGTTTCGGCGATGGCGGCGGAAGTGGCGGCAGCAGTAGCGGCGACGGCAAACGGCTTACGACGTGCAGCAGCAGCAGCGGACCACGGAAGCCGGTGATGGTGCGCCAGGGCTAGACGGACGAGACCTAACGCATGCGACAGGTACTGCGCTTAAATAGAAAGAGTCTAGGCACCACAGTGAAACGCTCATCCGAAAAATTACCTTGAAATATTTATAGAAACAGCACAGGGAAGCAACCCCACGGGAGACACCTAACGGAGATAGGAATAAGACTGAAGCCGAGGTGCAATAACAGTGCTGATTCTTCTTTGGATTTTACTAAGCAGATCTATATAAATACCAGGATCCATGAAGCTTATGTGACCGCAATGTTGTAAACAAGGATGAATGGTATACTTATAGATATGTCAGATAGATTCTGGAGAGAAAAATTGTCTTGCACGACACAGTGAACCAATTTTTATAGCAGCTAACCTAGCAATGGATTCAATCAATTCTTTCCTCTTTATGCCAAATTTGATTTGATATTGTATTCTTAAAAATACAATATCTCTTCAGGAAGTAGCTAGTCATGGCTCTCCACAGTTTCCATTTCTTTATTATTCATGAATTTCCATGACTTCTAGCGAAAAAGCACTGAAGTGATTCCTCTTATCTTCTAGGTTTGGATTTCAGAGTTTTCCATTTGTAAGGTCGTCCTGGGTATGACGATAAACTACGTCCAGCAGCAAGGCCTCTGATCGGAAGGTTTTGAGGAGCCTGGGACCACATCCAAAATGTCGTTGTTCCAAGTATAAAAATAGATTTTTGTCGTAAAAATAACAGCAATCGGATGTGCGTTGTGGTGCAGTGAATATCGGCTCGGAACGAGAAACCGGGGAGCCGAGTTCGAATTCCAGTTTAATTAATTGCATTCACTTACGCACAAATACCATTGGGAAAGGTATGAATCCGTCACTTCTACCTCCATCTATGGGTTAAATAGCAGGACAGATTAATTTCTATAGCCTTGGTTGGCAACCAGTCTACCACAGAAAGTAATGGTCATCTACTGTGGGAAAACCCTCTTACTAGTCAGTCATGTCTCTTTCGAGACATAATCATTTAAGTGTGTATCACGTATGACACTTAACTGAGTGAACAGCAAAAAAAAAAAAGAAAAAAGATAAAAAAAGAAACGTTTAATACGAAATATTCCAGACTGCGCATCGATACGAGATATTATTTTCAAAATAATTGTATGAGCCTACTCTTCCATGCTGGCTCAAGGCATGTTAGAAGAAAGCGTTTATTTTATCGCAGTAGATTGTCATTTCTTTCTGCAGTAGACTGGTTGCTAATCAAGGCTATAGAACCAAATCTGTCCTGCTATTCAACCCATAGCTGGAGAGAGAAGAGATGAATTCATACATTTTCAACAGGTCAGTCAGTTAAGTGCTATATATATACATGATATATATATATATATATATATACATGATACACCCTTGGGTGATAATGTCTGTTTCGATCCATGACTGACTAGGCAGAAGATTTTTTCACAGTAGGTTTATATTTCTTTCTGCGGTAGACTGGTTGCCATCCAAGGCTATAGAACCCAATTTGTCCAGCTATTCAATCCATAGCCACAGAAGAGTGCATAAGTGAATGCAACGAAGTCAACTGGAATTCGAACTTGGCTCTCCAGTTTCTCGTTTTGAACCGTCATTTATTGCACCACAACGCACATCCATCAATATCAGCAATACACAAAAAAAGAAATACCAGCAATACATTTGACTCTCGACAAAACCAACTTTACAAAAGTAATTCAATGAAACCTGGTCTAGAAACTGATCTTTTTACAAAGAATACATAGTCTATTCATACGAACATATCCTAAAAATCTTGACGACATTAAATAAACCATTGAGGGTGATATACCGTAAAACAAAATAAACCAAACCAAACTTAGACTTGTTTTTCAAGTTTATATAACCGAGTCTACCCTGATATTTAACTGATAGCCGGTGGAGCTAGATTTATGTTTTTGCTTTCGTCTTAATAACCCTTACCTAACTGTACCTGTTTCGGCATTCACCCTGGTCGGGTTGAGCCGGCTTCCTCCTACGCAGAACAATTTGTTGGGATTTGTTTAAAGGCAGGGTCCCAAGTCCTACCCTGTATAGACCTCAGGTATTTTTCATTTTTCCGCAACAGGTTTCCATTACCTGTTGCGGTAGAACCCAATCTGTCCTGCTATTTAATCCATAACTGGAGGGAAGGGACGGATTAATACCTTTCCCGAGGGTATTAGCGGAGCATTCAACTGGAATTTGAACTCGGCTCCCCGATTTCTTTTTCCAAGCCGATATCCACTGCACCACAACGTACATCCGTCAAATAATGTATTTGTTTAATAGACGCAAGGTGTTACATCAAAAATCACATAAAAAAAGAACTTTTGTAAATGAAAAGCAATTTTATTTAATAGAATAAAAAAAGAATATTGAACTACAAAAAAAAAAAAGAAAAAAAAAAGAAAAAAAGACTGAAAATGTCAATAAAATCTAGCACAGATATGGTTTTCGGAATTTCTTTCTTTTTTAAAATAGTTGTTCCGTGACCACTCGACCGAAAACAACCAGTCTAATCCACATTGAGCATAACTAGATATAAGAACAATTGCAGCAGCAGATACCAAAGTGGTAGAGGGAGGAGTTCTATTTCCAGAGAGGAAGAGGCGGTAATTCTGGAGCCGAGACACCGTACTTGAATAATGTAAACAAAATTAAAAAAAAAAGAATTACTCCATTTCTTTGTGCACTCCTTGACCCGACAAGATACAAGCACAGCTCAACTATATCAACTCCAGATTTCGTCTCAGACTTCTCTCAGAGATTCCAGACAACGTTTTACGTTCTTTTAAAAGGATGAAAATGTTTAGAAAGACAAAGGATAATATTTTTCGGCAACCAGCTGCTATAAGTACTCTTTTTTTAAAAACCACCCCCATACACAAACAAAGCTATTCCCAAAAACCGTTGCAAATTACATGATGTGCCAATTATTGCGACGTGTTAATAAACAATAACAGAACATCAGTGACGTCATTTATTATGATTCGTTCAATCTAGCAAGGCCAGAATAGTAGTCATACTTGATATCACGATAAACTATATCTACCTTTTAATTGCTGATGTTAAAATGGTAGTATCACGTGCTAAGATCCCAGCTCTGGTAAAATGGTGAATCCCCAAACTGGGATGAAATAAACATATGAAACTACATGAAAAAATTACTAGTAGAGCTCAGTAAATGTCAGTAAAGAAGAAAAAAATTTCGGTATTAAATGACCCATAAGATGTTGATATAACGTTATCCAGACCAAACCAAACCAAACTAGAATAGTGGGACACACAATGAAGTTGTAAATCAGATTAGTGCAAAGCGATTTCGGCGGCCTAATATTTTGTAATTTGTCTTGCTTTCCTAACATTTTATATCTAAACTTTGTCTCTGTGTGTGTGTGTATGTGTGTGTGTGTGTGTGTGTGTGTGTGTCTGTGTGTCCATTACCTATAGACTCCGAAACGGCTGAACCGATTTTCTTGAAAATTTACACAGTTGCACTATAAGCGTCTGCGAGTGTTCTTAGCTAGGTTTTTGTGTCGAGATACCCCCGATAAATATCCAAAATCGATAATCGAAAAAATCGGGTTATAGAAGGAGTGGTCCGATTTTAATCAAATTTGATACACTCATAGACAAAGACATAAGAAACGATATTCATAAGTTTCAAGGTTGCAGTTCTTACAATAGTGCAGAAAATCGCTAATATATATATATATATATATATATATATATATATATATATATATAAGACAAAATGTTTGTGTGTCTTTTTATCTGCCTGTATGTTTGTATTTTTTTCAGCCCTTTTATTTTAGTTTTTACTTCGGGTTTGGCTTTAAGTAAATGTAATTGTAGTTCTTAGTCTCAGCCATGATACCATTTACTCAGAGGACTTATTTAGCCTTCAAAATTCAGTTTACGACGAAAAAAACTTATTTGTTATTGACACCAGGAAATCAAAATTTGACTTACATCCATTGATTTTTCTTTCAGTCTACGGTTTCGCTTTAACTGGAAACAACTATTGCTTTTTAGTCTTTCATGCCAACGTTCAAAGAGTCTGAGCTTCAGGACCATGGATTAGTTTTAATGCTTTCATTACACCCGAGCAACACCAGGCTATACTGCTAGTATTTGATAAAAACAAACAAACAAAAGAAAAAGTTAATTTTTGAGGATCTTCTAAAAAACGTACTGCATATAAATACTTATATGTCAGATGAAATATATTGCAAACATTGTGTCCACTTATTTTTAATAAAATCCGTTCATACTCACGGATAATATTTCGCGTATTATAATTGAAATATGTGAGAAATGAGCTGTAACTTTAACAGATGATTTTATTATTTCATTTCTTGACGCTCCCAAGTATTTTCAATCTCTTTCTGAGATCATCCAGGGGTAGAGTCGCCGACTGACGCCATTTCGGTCGGGTTTCAATCCTGGGTAAAAAAGCAATCGGAGTCTAACCGTACTGATGAGCTGTGATACGGCGAAACAGATCTGTCTGCGGATGACAATATTTACGCTCTCCCACCCTGATTGAGCACTCTGGAAAAATAGTAGAGTTTGATAAACAGTAGCTACTCTGACGTGTACGCATCGTTCATTCAGTGAAATGAATTAGAGCGCCCTAGCTATTGGGCGCGTATAATGATATGCGCTAAAAAGTCTGCCTACTTCCACCGAACGCCCATAGCCCAGGAGTAGAGTCGCTGACTGACGCCATTTTGGTCGGGTTTCAATCCTGGGTAAAAAAGCAATCGGAGTCGAACCGTACTGAAGAGCTGTGATACGGCGAAACAGATCTGTCTGGGGATGACTATATATATATATATATATATATATATTTATTATAAATTACGTTTTAGAACATGTACATAATTGTAAAATTAAATGAAAACCTAAACACAGGATCAAAGTAAATACATGAATTAGGTCCACTAACAGCAGACATCAACCAATTAAACGATAGCCAACCATAAAAATGACCACTCAACAGTGCCCTCTTAGAAATCCTAACCAAAAGATATACCCAACCGATAAAAAGATAAAACATACATTCTAACAGATAATACCATTAATCAACAATTTCACACTTACACACTAAATTCCTCAAAAGTCTAACGGTCAAAACGAGACATTCACTTAATTACCAATAACCCCAACCAACCCCCACGACAACAATGAACCAAATATAAACAGAGAATGATTCCAAACCTTTATTTCCCCCGAAGAGGTGTTTAAATCCAAACACTGAAACAACCATATGATTGTAGGGAAGAGGACATATATAGAAGAAATTATGTACATGTTCTAAAACATAATTTATAATAAATATTCACTGCTCTATACACCATATATCGAGCATTGTTTTAAATTAATGTTTTGGACGGAAAAAAATTTTCTTTTTTTTTCTCTCCTCAATCTATACTCACTCGGATATATATATATATATATATATATATATATATATATATATAGGTGTCTTACTTTGGGGTCACCTACTCCTCTGTAGGAGACGGAATAAGAGCATTATTGACCCCGTCAACAGAGCAGAAAAAAAGTAAATTAGGGAAAATCATGATCACATACATAGTGAACAAAAATGGCACATAAAATATAAGTATATTTGAAAGGATGTTTGTAACTAATCAAGGTAAATTCTTTTGTCAATCAATATTTAATAAAGTGTAAATCAATCACTTGCAGACTCCAAATGACACTTCAGGAGATTACAAACACTATCTTGATTTAACATTTATTTTTTATTTAATGTTAACAATCTATTTTCGAATAATAAGATGATGTTTTCATTCATCTATCAGAAAAAAAGAAACTGATAAGATTTGCCAAATATTTCAGCATTTAGACATGGCGAAGATGAGTTCTGGGAAACATAATGATGTGCGCTCTTGTTCGATAAAATATGATTTATTTGATTTTTTAAAAAAATTATTTCACCCCAAGCAAGGCATTCCACTGCCACTATTGCGCAGAGGGTTACATCGGGGAAAGTGATGAGAAAGAGTGGTTAGATATAGGAAATGTCAGAAGGAGGGATATAGACGGGTAAGGATACCGAGGATGAGGGTTGGGTAGATGGGAAGAGTGTTTGAGAGAATGGATGCGAGTTAGTGTGTTAGGAGGTCTCTACTGACCTTACATATAAACTCCTGGAGATTGTAGCTGTCGGGGAAGCAAGTATGCGGAAGGGAATTCCACAGGCGGGAAATGCGAGAAAAGAAGCTGTTGGAGTAGAAATTGCGGTTACATTTTATCGGTTTCACTGTAAAAGGGTGGGACGTAGTTGCTAATCTTGTATCTCGTGCAAATTCGTACCTAGGGGGCACGAGTGCTCTGAGTTCATCGAAGCAGAAGCTTAAAATAAAAATGAGTCGGACCTGTGGGGATTAAAATAAAAACACAAAATAAAATAAGCACACACACACACACACACACACACACACACACACACACACACACACACACACACAAGGAATAATATTCTTCCAGGAGGCCTCTAACAGGAAAGATCATCCGCGCATGCGCGAGAAAGGAGAGAGGGCTCTCTGGCGCCAAAATGAAACCAAGAGAATCTTTCTTTTTAGCTGGGACTCTTGACTTTTTGCTCGCAAAGAAATTTTATTTAGTTATGATCCAGTAAATGAAGTCAAGTGGTAAAAGTATTCCTCGTGTCTACGTATCCTTTTTTCTAATATTATTTTATTAAAGCGAACGCGAGCAACGAAAGTAAATCCACATTTATTGCAGGTTTAAGTGAAAGAAACGAAGCTCACCCTAGAAAAAAGCAAAACATCCATGGACACATCCACACAAAACGATTTAAACACTACACCAGAAAAGATACAGTTAAGTTAAAATGATCATTTATGTTTTTTATATAGTCATTCTGATCTTTATGAAAATAAAGTTTGTCGAGAATAGGCAATCAAAGCACACCACAACTTCCTATTTCCTGTGAAACTTTGCAGTTTTTCTTCCTTTGCTAATACCCTCCACCCATACCGTTATCCATTCACATTTAAATTGTTGTCTGCCTTGAATGTCACCACGAAACACAATTGTAAGATGAAAGGGTTTGGTGACCACAGCGGCGCAATTGTAACCTGCTAGTCATTGCAACATTCTGCCTTGAATGTCACCACGAATCACAATTGTAAGATGAAGGGATTTGGTGACCACAGCGGCGCAATTGTAACCTGCTAACCATTGCAATATTCTGCCTTGACTGTCAGCATGAATCACAATTGTAAGATAAAGGGGTTTGGTGACCACTGCGTCGCAATTGTAACCTGCTAGGCATTGCAACATTCTGCCTTGACTGTCAACATGAATCACAATTGTAAGATGAAGGGGTTTGGTGACCACAGCGGCGCAATTGTAACCTGCTAGGTATTTAATCTTTTGTACCTGCTTGATTCTAGTATCCCCAACCTGTATTTGTCATATTGGGCTGCCCTTTTTTCTGGTGACCATGCATTCGATTTTCTTGCAGTTTATTTGCAGTCCTTTCTTATCACTCTCTTTAGCTACCTTCTGTAGGATGTCTTGATGTTTCCTTTCTGTGTCTGCTATCAGCACTGTATCATCTGCGTATCTTATGTTGTTAAAATTGTGGCTTCCGATGACAAATCCAGGCATAACTGTTAGGACCCTCAGAATATTCTCGCTGTACAAGTTGAACAGATCCGGTGAAAAGACACATCCTTGTCTTACGCCCTTTTCTATCTTTGTATATCTGCTAAATTCATTACCTGTCCGTATACAAGCAGTTTGCTGCCAGCAAAGGTTCTTGATTACTCTTAAGTCTTTTCCAAATATGTCAAGGCTGCCGAGCATCTCCATCAATTCTTTGTGTCGTATTTTGTCAAACGCCTTCGCATAATCAATAAAGCACAGATATAAGTCCCTATTCATTTGTATTGCTTCTTCAGATAGTATCCTAATCATAAATATGGCATTCTTTGTTCCAGTGTCTTTGACGAAACTACACTGTTCTTGTCTCATCTCTGGTCTGAATCTGCTTCTCGCTCTATTCATCAGGATTCGGACGATCAGTTTTGTTATATGGCTTATTAAACTGTGGAGTTCGCACTCGTTTGCACCTGGCTTTTTAGGTAGTGCTATGAAGATTGACTTGCTGAGGTCATCTGGTATTACACTACTATTATAAATTTCATTTATTATTTCTGTAATTTTCACTATACCAAATTCTTCCAGGGCTATCAGCAGCTCTATGACTATGCCATCTAGTCCAGCTGCTTTGTTTCTATTCAGTTTGGCTATTGCAGATTCCACTTCAGACTTTAATATTTACGGTCCGTCCTCATCTTTGCGTATTATCGGTTGCTCTCTGAACTTTATAAAGAGGATAAAAACCTATAATAAAAGAGACATTTGGCAGGGTGACGGCATCTTGGTCCGGGTTCACAGACTTTGTTTGAAAGCAAACTTCCATCTCCAAGAGCTCGCCAAAGATCAGTTCCTCAGTAAGTCACAATCTATCCTTCCTATCCTTCCGTATACCTCACTGGTTGCCTTTTACAACTTCACTTATCTCTTTTTCATACGAGAAAACATCTACCCTGATTTATCATTGGTTGTATTTTGCTTTAATACAGTTTGCTTATTTCTTTAAATCTTAATTGTTTCTTCTTTGTTCTACCACCATATGCTTATCGTAACAACAGGGATCAGTAGCGACAGGGATGTGGTACTACAGAAGGATGCTGAGAATACCACATACTGAATATGTGTGCAACGAGGAAGTTTGAAAAAATTAAAATGCAAAAAAGGAATTAAACTTTAAAATTAGAAAGAACGAGTCGAAATGTATGGCACACTATGAAGAAAGAGAGCTTGTAGAATTTAACACTCACAGGATAAACCGACGGTGGGGTGTGAGGTAGAAGAAAGCAACGAATAACCTACCTAATATGTCAAAATGGGTGACAGAGCGAGGACAAAGAGCTATGTTAAAGGGACAAACGTTACTTAGAATAGGAAGTTGTGGCGAGCCATGATTGCTCACGTGCTGAAGATAAGAAAAATTTAGTATTTGAAGTTTCGAGTTTTCTGTAAGATTACAGAAAATTCACAATAACAGAGAAAAATGCATCTTTCTTTTTTATCGTTATAGGCTATGTATATAAGATGTCGACAAAATACGCAACAAAGAATTGACGGAAATGCTCAGCAGTCTTGATACTTTTGGGAAAGACATTAAAGTAATCAAGAATCTCTACTGGCAGAAAACTGCCTGCATACGGACATGTTACGAATTCAGCAGATTTACAAAGATAGAAAGAGGCGTAAGACAAGGATGTGTCTTTTTACCTGTTCAACTTGTACAGCGAAAATATTTTGAGGACCCTAGATGTTATGCCAGGATTTGTCATCGGAGGCTACAATTGAAACAACATAAGGTACGCAGATGATACAGTGCTGATTGCAGACACGGAAAGGAAACTACAAGACCTACAGCAGGTAGCTGAAGAGAGTGACAAAAAGGACTTCAAATAAACTGCAAAAAAGCCGAATGTATGGTCATCAACAAAAAGAGCAACCCAAAATGCCAAATACAAGTTGGGGGGGATACTAGAATCAAGTAAGTACAAAAATTTAATTACCTGTAAAGCGTTCTAACAGGTGATGGAAAGTATGACACAGAGATCCGAATGCGAATTTGCATGGCGAAGGACGGGTTCCAGAAGTTTTAAGAGACAGGAAACTTTTACTAGAAACAAAGAAGAGAGTACTAGATTGCTATGTGATGTCGGTTTTTCAATATGGCCGTGAATGTTAGACAACATCACCAAAGATGAAGGAAAAATTTGAAACAGTTGAAATGTGGTTCTACAGAAGGATGCTAGGGATATCATGGACCGAGCATGTGAGCAATGACGACGTGTTGGAAAGAATGAAAACGAAAAGGAAATTAATACTGAGCGCCAGGAAGAGACAACTGAAGTTCCTGGGACATGCAATGAGAAAGGAGGGCTTAGAGAACCTGATACTAACAGGTTAGATAGAGGGAAAAAGAGACAGAGGAAAGCAGCGGATAACATATTTGAAGGGCCTGAGCAGGTGGATGACAGAACAGAGGTTACAGGAGAAAGCGTGCTAAGAGCCACTAGGGATAAAGAGACGTGGAAGGCCATGATCGTCTCCGTTCTGAAAGAACAAGGAACGTAGAAGAAGAAGAAGAAGAAGAAGAAGAAGAAGAAGAAGAAGAAGAAGATATAGGATGTGAATTGTTATGAAATAGATATCGGCTCGAAATAAGAACTCGGGGAGACGAGTTCAAATTCCAGTCGAATTTGATTTATTCACTTAATCACAAATACTCTTCGGAAAAGTATTAATCCATCTCCTCTCCATCCAGCTATTAGTTGCATAGCAGGGCAGATTGGGTTCTTTAGCCTTGGTTGGCAACCGGTCTACTACAGAAAGTAATGACAACATACTTTGGAAAAATCTTTTGTGTAGTCAGTCATAGATCGAAGGTCCTGGGTATGACGGTAAACTGCATCCAGCAGCAAGGCCTCTGCATGGAATCACCTCTTAATTGCTGTTGTTCTCAGGTCCACCCTGACACGGAGTGGTAGCAGTTGTTAGGGTCCCAGCTATGGGCAAACCCTATGAAAGCAAACACTATGAAAGTATAAATATAGACTTTTATAGAAAAATATACATTATTTAATATTACCAACAATACATTTTTGAAGAAAGAATTATTACCATAACACATTTTTGAAGGAAAAAAAATTCTCAAAATCTTTCTGAATATAAAATTAGAAGACATCTTCATTTTTCTAAAATAAAAAAAACATTTCATTACAATCTGAATAAATCAACCTTCACACTATAACTGAACATTAAAACCCTACCTTTTTGGCATTAAATAACCCACAGAGGTTGATATGCCGTTAAACAAAATTCAAATTCAAATTCATAGATCTAAAGAGACATGATCACCCAAGCCTGTATGACACTGAAAATTCTCGCTGTAATGTACTTACTGAAATGACCTAATTTTCTTTCTTTTAATAATAGTGTATTAAGTTAAAAATTATGAATAAAATATAAACAGAATAGCTTGTAAAACTTTAAAAAAATGTCAAGAATTTAAGGCTGTGTTGATTCAAATCAGATAAAAAGAAACAAAAAATCTTTTTTAGAGTACACACGTCTTTGTCTCACCGATATTTTCTCACTGAAATTTGAAAATTAGAACATAAATATGAAATATTCTCCTTTTTATATTATTTTTAATCATTTTTAAAACAGAGATTTGAACTAAAAGAACATATGTACCTTTTCCCTTTTATTTATAAACTCAATTTTTTCTTTTCTCGAAAGTAAAACCTGATCAATAAGATTTAATCTTCACAATAGAAAAGAAAAATAAATCAAAGTATCGAATGCTGACATATTTGTTTGACTCATCATTAGCTAAACACGATTCGCTGAAAAAAGAATTGTCAGGAAACACTCATCTAAATTATTGTCATAAAACCTCAACATGACTAAAATAATATTCACTGAAATAAAGTGGAAAAAAGAAATAACATTACGCACACACACACACACACACACACACACACACACACACACACACACACACACACACACACACATATTCATTAATTCTTAGAATATATGAAAATATAGGTGATATGGTAGACGCTCACTTTAATTGTTAGGTAAATTAATAAGTCACATTTTTCAAAATTACTTCTTCATGTGTCATGTCCTTTCAGGACGTAGGTTATCATGGATTTCTACTTGTTTCTGTCTCTTGTCGCTCTTAATATTTGTCCTTTTGTCAAATGGGGTATAAAGAACATATATATATATATATATATATATAACATGGCAGATTGGGTTCTATAGCTATAGCCTTGGTTGGCAACCAGTCTACCGCAGAAAGTAATAGCAACCTACTGCGAGATAATCTTCTACCCAGTCCTGCCCACTTGGAAACTCTGACCACACCGTAGTTTCCGTCAACATTTCATTCCACTTCCACAATATATATTGTGTGTATTTTGGCAGCATTTTTTCATTAATGCAGGTTTCATTGAATAATATAGACAAGTTCTGTCTATTAATTTTGTTTAGGATCCGTTCATACCGTCTGATATACTTGATGGTGATATCGTTGAAAGACAACAAAAAATCACAGTAATTGTTGATTTTTTTTTATCGGGTCTAAGCTTTCGGCTCACATAAGCCATTATCAAAGCCATTATCATTATCATTACTCTTTGATAATGGATCCTACACAAAATTAATAGACAGAACTTGTCTATATTATTCAATGAAACCTGCATTAATATATATATATATATATATTACTAAATTTTGATAATGTTCAGTACCAAGATTGTTGATCCTTCAGTGATTTACTGATAAAAAGATATTTTAGCCAGCAGGTTTTATGTCAAAAAGTACTCGATATCAAGATAGAGATAAAACGTTAATAGAACGTTAATGTAGATCAAAAGTAATATAACTAATGTTAGAGCAACTAAGCAGTGTCAGGACGACTTGGAAGTTTCGTGAGAGCATCGTTATATCTTCATTCGTCAGGGCTAAATTTTCTATCTATCTATCTATCTATCTATCTATCTATCTATCTATCTATCTATCTATCTATCTATCTGTTTAGTGTATCGAGGCAGCAGATAATTTTCTAAACATATACTGTTAAATATAAGAGACAATGAATGTCTATTATGTTTAATCCTGAGCCGTTCTAAACATTGTATTTTGGCTTTAATTTCAGTTGAAAATGAAGACAAAAATTCTTCAACTTTTGGATAGTTTTTATTAAGTTGGTTCTAAGCTTTCGGCTCACATGAGCCATCTTCAGAGAGATTACAAGGATGGTAGATGCTTTTGTGTTAACGTCCTTGTGACCTCTCTGAAGATGGCTCATGTGAGCCGAAAGCTTAGAACCAACTTAATAAAAACTATCCAAATTTTGGAGAATTTTTGTCATAATTTTCAACTGAAATTAAACCCAAAATACGATGTTTAGAACGGCTCACGATTAAACATAATAGAGATTCATGGTCTCTTATATTTAAGCTTCGAAAATACGCACATTCAAAAGCTCAGGAGGATTTCGTCAGTGATGTACTTTATTAAGTTCACTGGGCAGTTTCGGGTCTTGCAACATCATACTAACCTCGATGAGTTGACCCCGTCAGAGCTGATCAAACTCCGACGCACCCTCCTTCTGTTCTATGCTATATACGACACTGATTTATTTTTCTAAGCCGACTTGTGTTTAATATTGGCAGGGAACACATAAGAAGAGTCCATAGCATTCGGGTAAGTTGGAAAAAGCAGTCGGAAAAAACATTTCATTTAATATAATTAAATACGAACTTCAATCTAAAATTACAAGACAAATAATTCCCCCTTCCCCCATGAAAAAAAGAGATTACACGAAAACTTAGAATCACGAATATTAACATAAAATACATCGATATGTACATGTATATACATGATACAAAATTGTCGTTTTTAAAGTTAAAATTCCTAAATTACCCACGAGAAGATAAAATGAATAAAATTAACTAAATAATAATAATAATAATAATAATAATAATAATAATAATAATAATAATTATATTAATAATATTATCCCCTCCCTGAAAGACTGACAGTAAAAACAATTAAAATAACTGTACGAGTTTAGTTAAAATCAAATACATAGTATGCGTATATACAGATTTGTTGTTTAAAAAAAAAACAGCACAAGCAAAGGAAGAAGACGCTTTCAATCGCTCAGCGGGTGTTGATGAGCATTTTCTACAAGTAATAATTTAAATTATGCCTTTTAACTTTGGTTTTACTTTTATAATCAAAAATGGTCATTTGTAATTTTTATGGAGCCATGCGCTATTTCGCTTAATCCATAGCCATTTGGCAGTTCACTCAGCGGTGTCAGTAATCGTTTTAATGGCTTTTCGTTTCTTTAACCCCACCAATCCAATATCTGTTAAGGCTCTGCAGAGCGACCGTGCTACAAAGCCTCTGGTTCCGACTTCGATTGGCATACAGCTTGCTTTCCAGCCATTTGATCTGCAGTTCTCTAATAATTCCTCATATTTGAATTTCTTCCTTTCATTAGCCTCTTCTACGTGTTCTTCTCAAGGAACCGTCAATTCCCACAAAATTACTGGAGAAGAGCACTATGTCTGGACGTAATTGTGTGAGGGCTATATGCTCTGGGAATATCAGTCTAGGCCCTAAATCGGCCTTTACGACCCAGTCTGTTGCACCTGTGGTTAGGTTTATTTTAGAGGGCTTTTTCTTCAGAGGTTTAGAACCAGCTTTTATAAACTCTATGGATCTTTGGTGAGGGTTTAGTACATTTTCTTGGGTTGCTAGTCGTACTATTTCTTTGATTTCTCTTAATATCTCATCGTGCCGCCATTTGTATTGACCATCCGCTAATGTTGATGGGCAGCTGATGAGGATGTGTTTTAACGTTCCTATCTGTCCGCACAGTTGGCAATGAGGTGAATCTGCTTTATTCCATAATTTCAGATTAGCCGGGCTGGGTAGAGTGTCGCACACGGCATTGATTAAGCATTTCAACCCCATGTTATGATGCCAAATTTCTTCCCATTTTGCTTTTCGGTGGATGATGGACTCCCATTTAGTCCAGGCGCCCTGCTTGCTAATTCCTACCATCAGTATATGTTTAGAAAATCTATCTATCTATCTATCTATCTATCTATCTATCTATCTATCTATTGACAGATAAACAAGTTTTATTAAAAATGACAGACAATATTCTGGGGTAAAGTTTTTTTTTTATGTAATTTTTCATGTGGTTTATAATTTTTTTCTTTTCATTACATAAATCAAAAACATTGCCCAAATGTTTTATTTATCTAAGCGGTTTTGGTTATACTTTTAGCCATTATTAAGGATGCATTTTATTTCTCTTTTAACTGAATATATGGATTGTTTTATGCATGTATCTAGAGTTAGAGGAATATTTTATTTTTCAAACACGGTCAGCATATTGTGGCCTTGTTCACAGTTGATACTATTGAGTGTTGGCTTTTTCTTTTTTGTTAATAATGCTTCTGTTATTTTTAGCCTTTTTTTACATCTGGATGATGTTATTATATTTGTGTTATTGAAGCCGTAAGGAGATGGTTAATGCTTATTAAATCGGCCTTGTGTCAAACATAGCCGAACTCCCTACAACTTAGAATTATTCGCTATCATCAGAAGGTTCCAGATTGGAATGTGTGGATTTGTGGAAGTATAAAAGTATACTTTTTGCATGTTTAAATAGAAGTTTATTAATAGAGAAGAATAACATGAATTGGTAGAAGTTAATGTTCAGTGTAATGAGTTAAAGGTATCAAGAGTTCGTAGAAATGCTCGCAGTAGTCCTTGCAAGAATGAGTTTATGTGTACGCAGGCAGGAACGTATGAATGCATGTATGTATGAGCGTTTGTTGGGTAGGAATGTTTTTGAAGTATTCGCTCAGTCTTAAAGGGTTCCGTTCGGTTATCAAGTACGATAAAGAAGAAGGAGATGAGAGGTGCACGATGAAGAAGGAGGTGAGAGAGAAAGTTAGAGATAATAATAACGATCGCTTGACGTTTGTCAAGAGTACGTGTTAATTGCTCGTCATCTTAACCCTCTGACAACAGTTGTCTTGTCCCCACCTTTTATTTCGTTTGAGAATTCACTCCCGGATATGATTCTGGCCTTTCCATTAGCCGAAAAAACATTTTGCATCGAGATTTGTGTGTCTGTTAAGCAAGGATTTTCTAAATTCGAGTAAATTCGTTTATTTCTAACAAAATCAATGAATCAGTGTTTGGCATTTAAATTTTTTATTCTAGAACTTATTTTGTTCACTACATTATCAACGTGCAAATTACAAATAAAATTTTGTAGGTATCCATATGTATTTAAATGAGACCTAATAGAGCTATGGTCAGAAAGATGTAATGTGAATCTTCTTGTTAAACATATAGTAGTATATCCAATGTAATTATTTATGAATTTGGATTGATCAGTGTTACGTGTTAAGTGTAACAAAGAAAAAAATGAACAATCAACATGAACAAGGTCTACCCTTGCGCCCAGGGTACGATTCACCAAGGAATTTACCTTTATTCGGGTTTTCTTTTCTGGCTGGCGAAACAGAAGCGGGAAGTTTTATAGTCTGAATCCATCTTGTACATTTAGAAAATACCAATCGTCTGTGTATCGAATCAGTCAGTCAGTTGAGTGCCATACATGATACACGCTTTGGGCGATCATGTTTCGTAAAACACATGACTGACTGGGCAGAAGATTATTTCGCAGTAGGGTGCCATTGCTTTCTATGGTATACTGGTTGCCAGCCAAGGCTATAGAACCCAATCTGTCCTATTATTTAACGCATAACTGGAGGGAAGAGACGGATTAATACCTTTCCCAAGAGTATTTGTGCGTAAGTTAATGCAAAGAATTCAACTCGAATTCGAACTCGGCCCCCTGATTCGTCATTCCGAGTCGATACTGCTGCCATATCTAGTCTAGTGCTACTGATGCATATCTCAAAATGATTGATAGAATTACAAGTTCTAAATCCTGACTAAACATCTCGACTACAAACACTTTCTAACCGACTTGACATGGCTTTCCTTTGTCTTTTCTATAAATATTTTCTCAGTAACTGTTTTGGTGAGCTTTTTCCTTGGCTGCCTCGATTGCCTGGAATTAAGCATGTTAGAAATTGGCAACTGGGTCAGACAGTTTTACTTTTGAACGAACTAGATGCGATCTTCACTACTATTTTAACATTTTATTTTCTCAAACTTCTCATGGTCCTGGGTATGACAATAAACTACATCCGGCAGCAAGGCCTCTGATTGGGAGTTTGTGAGGAGCATGGAACCACCTCTTAATTGCTATTGTTCCCAGGTCAACCCTGACCCAGGGTGCTAGCACCTGTTAGGGTACAAAATATGGGTAAATAGTTTATCCCCAAACTGAGGTCAAAAGCATAAAATAGACTTTAATAGAAATATATACATAGAATAGACTTTTATATAAAAGTATACATTTTTGAATGAAAAATATTATCAACAATACACATTTTTAAGGAAAAAATTATTACCATAACACATTTTTGAAGGATAAAATTATTACCAGCAATACATTTTTGAATACAAAACTGGAAGGCATCTTCAGTTTTCTAAAGTAAAATAATAATAATAATAATAATAATAATAATAATAAAATTTTTTCATCAAAATCTGATTAAATCAACCTACTCAATATAACTGATCATTAAAAAAGTCCTTAAAACCCTACTTTTTGGCATTAAATAACCCACAGAGCTTGATATGCCGTTAAACAAAACTCACTCACTCACTCACTCACTCACTGACTCACTCACTAACTCACTAAAACTTCTCATCTGTTGTTCTGACATGGTAGAGCCAGGAAGAAAGACACGAAAAGAACAAGGTCGGTTGAACCAGTGCATTGAAATAATAGAACATAAAGCTGAGTAAAGTATTAAGACAGAGGAAACTTTCACTAGAAACAAAGAAGAGAGTACGAGATTGTTATTTGATGTCAGTTCTTCAATATGGCAGCGAATGTTGGACAATATCAATAAAGATGAAGGGAAAACTTGAAGCAGCTGAAATGTGGCTCTACAGAAGGATGCTGCGGATATCGTGGACCGAGCATGTGAGCAATGACGAGGTGTTGGAAAGGATGGAAACGAAAAGGAAATGAATATTGAGCATCAGAAAGAGACAACTGAAGTTCCCGGGACATGCAATGAGAAAGGAGGGCTTGGAGAACCTGATACTAACAGGATAGATAGAGGGAAAAAGAGACAGAAGAAAACAGCGGATAACATATTTGAAAGATCCGAGCAGGTTGATGACAGAACGGGGGTTGCGAGACGTTACAGGAGAAAGCGTGCTAAGAGCCACCAGGGAAAGGGAGACGTGGAAGGCCATGATCGCCTACGTCTTGAAAGGACAGGGTACATAGAAGAAGAAGAAGAAGAAGAAGAAGAAGAAGAAGAAGAAGAAGAAGAAGAAGAAGAAGAAGAAGATATACAAAATAAGAGTGTTATTAGTCAGCAGATAGAAGTGTCCGTCTAAACTGTCAAGTTACACTGCGTCTCGACTGCCTTCCTCAAGGAAGTCTCGGGGATTAGTATTCATGAAAGAGGAAGAGTTCATTCCAATGTATATAGGGCACCATAACACCTGTGGAACTTGCTTCTAATTTCTTGCTTCCCTGATAACAACAATCTTCAAAAATTTAAATACAACAACAATCGCTGTCTCCTGTCTTTATTATATTTAGTCTCACTAAAGTCTCTTTCACTCGCTGTAATCCACTGCATCTTAGTGACATTATCGCCTTGCTTGGTGTGAAACGATTAAAATTAAGGGAGCAATGATTATGTACAATCTCATCTGCCGATCAAGCTGATTGTGAATTCCTCATGTCCTTTAAGAAAAATTTCAAATATGAAATTAGAATTTTTTATATGTGTAGATAGGTTCACCTATTGCCAGGTTCACACTCCTCCCCAGTTTTTTAACAATAGTACAGGTTCGTCCCTTGTTTCTTCTTTAGGATTAGGTTTCTTGTTCTTTTAAAATTTACTCTAACTCTATCCTTCTCATGTCTCCGACTGAACTCTGAAATGTTATTCACTGAATAAATCTTGACCTTTTCAAGTCGAGAGTTAGCTGTTATCTTTCCAACATAGCCTCAAAAACTCCACTTTTTGCTTTTTCCTACGCTAAAATAACACCACACTACAACCCACTATCTTGAGTAGCTCTTGGACCTTGTATATATTGAACATTACCAAAAATATTTACATTCTTTTTTTTGCTGATTGTATTATTAAATACTTTAGAAGAAATAACGAGGAACTGGGTGGGTCAATGAATGCACCTCGGTACGTTAATGATATATTTGTCAGGCCATCATCATCTTTCGCGAAATTTCCGGCTTCGTGCGATTTTATTTTATATTCAAATTATATCATTTAAATAATGAACCAATTGGCGACTATTTGGTTGTAGCCAAACGTTATTACAGTGCGAATTAAAAAAAAAAAATGGACGAATGCACAAGAAGTGTTGCTAGCTCCCTTTCTTGGAAGTTTGATAGGCAATTAATCCATAAAACGGTTTTTATAGTTAAAATGATATTATCTGAAGATTTTTAATTTATATTGCTTTGCACGACAAGAATCTAGGTAAGCCTTTCGTATATATATATATATAATATTGAGAGGAAAACTCAATGCATAATGAAGCACTTATAAATCCAGAATTTATTTTGGCAGTTAGAAAAAGCAAACTGGTTTGTCACACTGAGAAAATAAAAAAGAAAAGATTTTCTCGGCCTGTCAAAGCAGTTTGTAATTTAATGAAATTTGAATTATTTTTAGCTGCAATATTTTAAGAAATTTCTTATTTTTTACTTCACTAGAATATCTTGTCCCTTACTTTTCCAGGTTTAATAACTTGTCCAGTTCTTTGCCAGGTTTAATATAATCAGCAGCGATATGATGGAGGAGGCTCTGAAGAGTCTAAAAATAGGGCCAATAATGCTGACCAAATGGTCTAATGCTATATGGGATAATCTGCTGGCAACAGAAGAGGAGGCCAAACAGCTATCCGACTTCAACTGGAATGCATAGGCACCCGGAAGACGAGGTTGACTGTGCACAGAGTGAATGCCAACATTACCGAGGATCAGTTAGGCGCCTATTTTTCCAAATTTGAACTTTTCTAATATGTCTTTTCGATAATGCGGGCATGGCCACTGAGGATTTAGTCTTGCAGGTGACAATCGACCGAAAATCTTTCGTGGTCATACCTAGCAATATTATTGTGTGAAGTGCGCAAGGTGTAATTGTGGGAGGCGGGGAAATCACTCATAGGCCTGTAGTACTGCCTGGTGATTGGAAGGAGGTAGTGAGGAGGGAACAAAAAGCTACAACTTCAGCAGCAGCAATGGAAGCGGCGACAGTAAGAGCAGCAGCCCCAGAAGAAGCAGCAAAAACACCAGCATCAGAAACAACAGCGGCTAACTCAGCAGCAACAACAACTGCCAAAACAACAGGTGTAGTTGCGGACAAAGGAAATGCCACCGCCTCTTTCTTGAAAAGGAGGAGAGAGAAAGACGACGACTAAGAAGGGAAATGAAAGCCGAGCGAAGTAGAGCGGGAGGAGCCGGGAATTTTTTTTCAGATGGATCTTTTACAAGGCTATAGAACCCAATTTTTTCCACTATTTAACCCATAGCTGGAGGAAGAAAAAGATTCATGATTCAATATATTTACTTCAATTCATGTCAGTAGAAACCGTGTACCAAAGAAGATGCACAGTGTTGCTCTCCTGGGGTTTAATGTCAGCCATACTGATGACAGGCAGAAAAGTTTTTCTGTGGCGATTAAATGAAAGCAGTTTTCAAATTTACATTTCTTTTCCCAATTAACGACTGATTGTAGGTCCTTTTCGAGTGCATTTGCAAGGTTTACTTTGTTAGGTTTGCCGAATTTGCCACTAAAACAGGAGTAAATGGTTGTGTCATCTGCATAAACACCCAGTTGGAAACTGATGACGTCGGGGAGGACATTGATGGAGATCAGAAACAGCAAAGGTCCAAGAATAATCTTGAAGGATCCCTGTGTTAGTGTGAAAAGATATGGAAGCATATTCCTTTTAACACGACTTTTATAACACAATTTGTTAGGAATGATTGGATTAAATATTCGACCCGTGACACCATAGACCCTGGAGCATGCGTAGAAGGTTAGTAACTTCTGTTGCTTCTTCCTGTTATATATAACCGTATATATATATATATATATATATATATATATATATATATATATATATATATATAACCGTAACACTATTTCTGGTGCCGAGAAAAGGAGAAAAGAAAAAGAAGAGATAATAGTTGAATATTTTTTCTTTTTTCTCCACCAGCACAAAGCCACGTTTCTCGAACTTTCTCGAAATCCCACCGGGGCCTTTTTCCACGTCGGTCATCTGGCCAACCTTCTCTACTGTGTGAGTGTCTCTTACCACTGTCCGAAAGTCGTAGTACGTTTCTTCGACTTTCCGGAAATCCCAGCAGAGCTTTTTTCTCATTGGTTATCTGATCAACCCCATCTTCTTCCTGCTTTGTGTGGGCGTTTCTCACTATAGCTGTCCGTGGGGCGTGGTCCAGCCCAAACGGCTAAATTTTTATTATCGCTCTAAAATTTCTAGCTAGGTGAAGGTTATTTAAGATAAATAAAATTTCGACCAGAAAGATAAAAATTGAGTATAATTTCTTGTCACAGAATTCAGAAAAGCCATAATTCGTTAAAAGTGAGTTTCTCGGTTATTGTGAAAATTTTACGACCATTGATAAAATGATAGCTGTTTAAGATTTGATTTGACACAGAAACTTTTCCCTTGCATGGAATTTTGTTAAAAGAATTTTATAATCCGAAGAAAGAGAAACGGAATTCTCAGAAATAAAATTCCTTTGTTTTGGGGAAAATTTTGCGACGCTGATAATTGAAAAAGAAACAAATTGTGTTTTCTTTCGACCGAAACAAGATAATTTCTTACGGCGCTTATATACAAAGCAAGAAAGTCTTGATAATTAAAAACGTCTCACGTCGAGAGATTGAAATGATAAAACACAGATGTGAAAAAAAAAACCACTTACTAAAGGTTCGATAAGAAAAAAAAAACTAGTGCGATAATAAAAATTTAGTCGTTTGGGCTGGACTACGCCCCACGGACGGCTATAGCGAGAGACAACCACACAAAGAAGAAAGGAGATGGGGTTGATCAGATAACCAATAAGAAAAAAAGGATTTGGGGCAAGTTGGAGAAACGTATGACGCCCTTCGGATAGTGGTAAGAGGCACTCACACAGTAGAAAAGGAGACGGGTTGATCAGATGACCGACGTGGAAAAAGGCCCCGGTGGGATTTCGGGAAAGTCGGAGAAATGTTCCACGTCTCTCGAGCAGTAGTTATAGGCACCCATACAGGAGAGAAGGAGACGAGGTTGATCAGGTGACCAAAAAGACAATCGCTGATTGATCATTTAAAGCGTAATCAGAGTGCATCACAACCCCCCCCCCCCCTGTAGAGTATGAGTGAATAGGTTTTCAGACAGCTGTTGAACAGTTAGTTCGCGAGTGAGAGTTGAGTTTTGAGTTGGACCGGTACGGGTTGAGTTAACACGAGAGACGTGTTGTCACTTGACTGCCTGACTTAGAAGAACCTCCGACTTTAGCCTGGTGCCAAAGCAACCAACTTAGATAAAGTGTTACATCCAATAGAAGTCGTGGTTTGGAATTATAGTTTTCTGCATGCAAGAGTGATAAAGTCTAACCAAATACAGAACCGAACAGAATGGATGACTATTTACGCTCTCACACCCTGACTGAGCACTCTGGAAGAATGATAGACTTTGAAAAACATTAGCTACTCCGGCATCTACGCATCGTTTGTTCAGTAATGAATTAGAACACTCTCAGCTATTAGGCGTGCATAATGATAATATACACGCTAAAAAGTCTGCCTCCTTCTACCGAGCGCCCGTAGCTCAGAGGTAGAATCGCCCACTAACGCCAATTCGGTCGGGTTTCAATCCTGGGTAAAAAGCAATCGACTGTCTAACCGGACTGATGAGCTGTGATACAGCGAAACAGATCTGTCTGATGATGACTATATGTATAAACACCTTATTGTTAATTTAACAAAGATTTCTTTTTCTTATTGTGGTTCCCAGCTCTGTTTGGATCGTCGATGCAACGGATTTTGGGGACTTTCAATCCAAACCGGCTTTGTGATTAATCGAACACAACGTGGAACAAAGTCGAATTTGGAACGAAGTGATTGACCAATGATCGGCTGCGGAGATTTTGGGCGTCGACGCGAAGAACCAGTTGGGGGTTCACATATCTACAGGCAGCCTTTCAACTGAAACACAGTTTTCCCCGATCCAGTGTTTACTATGAAATCGTGAAATGAAAAAATTTTTCATATTTTTATTCATAACGAAGTGATTGACCAATGATCGGCTGCGGAGATTTTGGGCGTCGACGCGAAGAACCAGTTGGGGGTTCACATATCTACAGGCAGCCTTTCAACTGAAACACAGTTTTCCCCGATCCAGTGTTTACTATGAAATCGTGAAATGAAAATTATCGTGAACGACCACTTGCCATTTGTACTAACATGTGCGTCCCCCAGGGCTACATCCTTGGTTCTACGCTGTTCTAAACTTCCTGATGACATTAGCGCTCAACCTGGCATCTTCTCTGACCACACAACCATTTATTCATGTTTCGTTAGTAAGGTTGATCAATCTTAAAAGGTAAAAATGGCAGTCGATGTCCAAAACGGCCTCAAGACCGTTATTAACTTGGGCAAAATTCTATGGTTGAAATTAAAACTAAAATAAAATGCTCGAAAATTTTTTCCTATTTTAAATTAATTTTAGATATTCCGTATCGCGAATCAGTAGAGTTACCTAATTTATATGTTGTTGAACATTCAGAATGATTTGATTGAATAAAGGGATCGGTTCGAAATTACGAAATACAACAAGCCAGAGGGTACAATAATTGGGACTCTTGGCAATCAGCATGACTTCTTTGGAAAGTTAGTGAAAACGTTTCGCGTTGCTGTCTCCGCGTTTTGTTTTTAAATCAAATTAGACCTTCTCTTTGACCAGCGTTTCTTAACCGATGGGACCGGTGGCACAAATGTGGTTTGAAAATTAACCAGGTGCAACCCATATTAAAAGAAGAACTAGTTTTAACCTGTGAAAATTTAACGGTTTTCTTATTTTAATATTCTGATCAAATAGAATCCATTGATCAGATTTGAATTTCTATTATCATTCAGAGCTAGTAAAGAATTGATACTTGCTTTTCTAACGGCTATAATCTCCAAGAATTTAAATGCAAAGTCAATTCCCATCTCTTATCCACTTAACTCTATCCCTTTCCACATCACCCCGTGTATCTTGTTATCTTTCTTTCTCTCTATTTTCGTAACTGTCTTCACTCCTGTTTTCATATCCTTCTCTTGCCCTTTCTCTTTCTCTCCCTGTAGCTGGTTCGTCTTTGTCTTCACTCTTTTCCTGTCTAAAACTTTAACTCTCTTATGTAGCCCCCTGCACATCAGTGGCGGTACCGTCTTGCTTGAGGTGAAATGATAAAAAATATTTTATTGTAATTTTCCACGTCGTATCTCTGTGAATCAGGATGTTCTGCACCTGTGGCTTCTCTTTGTCTTTTCTACAAATATTTTAATGATAACTTGCCTTTTTTCCTGGTACCCTGACCGCGTAAATTTAAGCACGCCACTAAGTTGACATCTAAATCCCAACCTTTTACCGTTGAAATAGTTCATTGTAACCGCCACTTTTACTCTAACAGTTTCTTTTCTCGCACTTCCCGACTGTAGAACTTCCTTCGGTTTACTAGCTTTCCTGATAACTACGATCTTCTTAAATTTAAATGCAACTTCAGTCGCTAGTTTCTATCTTCTAGAATACTGTTAATCTTTTATCCTTTCTTTAACAGTTTTTGTTTCCAGTCTTTTCTCTCACTGTAACCTCGTGCGCACTGATGGGGGAATAATTAAAAAAATACAACAGATATTAAATGCATTGATGAAAAAATGAGAATATGTTTATGACATATAAGGCATGATAATCCAAAAATTACCAAAGCTCAGGTTTCAAACAGTGCCATGCGTGATACACGGTTGGGCGATCATGTCTCGAAAGATACATGGCTGACTGAACAGAAGATTATTCCGTAGTAGGTTACCAATACTTTCTGCGGTAGACTGGTTGCCAACCATGACTAGAGAACCCAATCTGTCCTGCTATTTAACCCATAGCTGAAGGGAGAAAAGATAGATTCATACCTTTTCCAAGGGTATTAGCGCGTAAGTGAATGCAACAAATTCAACTGGGATTCGAACTCAGATCTCGGATTTTAACTGCACCACAATTCACACCCCTTAAATATAAAATGTAATGTCTTGGAAAGAAATGCTTCTTTCGGGAAACTTCTTTATCATTTTTTTATTTTCCAATTTCATGACTCATTTTTGCTCATTAGAATTTAAAATGCTCTCCCAAAATTTTAGTTAGTTTACAAGTGCGCTAAGAAAAAAACAAAAAAAACAAAAACAAAAAAACAACAACAAAAAAACTAAAAAACAAAAAAAAAACAAAAAAACAAAACAAAACAAAATATGTTGGAAACCCTGCGCTGGACAGACTGCCGCCCAAAGATGGAGAGCCTTATCTGCCATAGCAAAGAGTAACAGATGGATTCATGCATTTCCTATTGACAGTTTTGTGAAAGTGAATGAAACAAACTCACTCAGAATCTTTTCTTTTATTTTCCATTCTTTCACAGTTGAAATAGTTTCATACAGGATGTCCATAAAATTCTTGTGCACTTTAAAAGATTCATAACTTTATTTGTATTTGCGATAAAAATAATTTATAAAAAGGATTAGAAAGAAGTAAATCTATATAATTTAAGGTTTTATTGAAATTTTATTTAAGTTTCCACATGTCCTCCATCATTAGCAATACAAAGGGTAATACGATTTTGCAGTTCACGGAAAACATTTGCCAACTGATTTACATTAATGCCTGAAATCGCATTAGTTATTTTAGCTTTCAAATCTAATGAACCAGATTTGGTTGCATACTGTCTTACATGAGATGATATCTATTAAAAACAAAACAACAATATATATATATATATATATATATATATATATATATATATATATATACAGGATGTCCATAAAGTTCTTGTGCACTTTAAAAGATTTATAAATTTATTTGTATTTGCGATAAAAATAATTTATAAAAAGGATTAGACAGAAGTAAATCTATATATTTTAAGCTTTTATTGGAATATTAAGTTTCGTCGCTGATACATGGCCTTCCATACCGTGGCTTATCACGGACGGCTCTTTAAATTGTTTTATCCATTTAGCAATAGTGTTCCTATGAGGTGGTTCTTTATCGTATTCTGAACACAGTGTTTTCCTGGGTGTTGGCAGTTGCAGGATGGCCAAACCTTGGGTCATCTTCAATACTCTCCCTCCTTTTGTTTTTTTTGTTTTTTTGTTTTTTAATCATATCACCCCGAGCAAAGCGGTAACGCCACTGATGTGCCGGGGGCTACATAAGAGTAAAAAGATTAGAAGAAAGAAAACCGGAAACTACATCCTAAACAGGGAACAAGGGATGAGCCTCTACACCTGTTCAATAGACGTGGGTGGAGTGTGAACTGGGCGATAGTTTAGTCTATCTACTCCAATTTCTTTGTACAGCAATAGTAGATTTCAGTTCAGCCAACCAAAGGACACAGTTTACTTTTTCCTCAGTTGAAGCCATGGTTCAAATTGATTCTGAAAAAAAGAAAATATTTTTTACTTATCTAAAAATTGTTTCAAATTTTGTGGTAAAGAATTATTCAATAACTATACTTAAAACTAGATACACCAAATTTTATAACATTTTTTACAGATTATTTCTATCGCAAATACAAATAAAGTAATAATTTTTTTAAAGCGCACACGAACTTTATGGACATCCTTTATAACCGTTACTTCGACTCGAATTTTTTTTCTCGCGCTTCCCGTCTCTGGAACTCTCTTCCATTTACTTGCTTTTCTGATAGCTGCAATCTCCAAAAATTTAAATGCAATATCAATTGTCATCTTCTATCTTCTTGAATCCCGTTCATCTTTTATCATTAGTATATTCTCGAAGATGAAATAAAATCAAGTGTTTTTCATTTGATATTTTAAACTGGATGCTAAATTTCTTAATCTTTAAAGAATCAATTTTGGATTCTCATTAAAGAAAATCTAGCAAGAACTGGTAAAGCGTTGAATATTTTGTGTCAGTTTTTCGAATCATAACTATGTGAATTTGAGTTTTCTGCACTTAACACCATTAAATGTAAAAATAAACCAGATTTTAAATGCAGTGATGAGGAACTGGGAGTAAGTTTATTACTTATTAGGCATGAAAATCTGAAAATTGCCAAAGCACATTAAACACATGTTTCGCACAAGCAGTTTTAAATATATATAAAATTGTGCGAAAGTGAAAACAAAAAACTCCGTCAGAATCTCTTTTCCGATGTGCCGTCTTCCTTCAACACGTGGATGTTCATGGCTCTTCACAATCTTCTTCTACATGTACGCTGCCTTTTTATCACCACTCCCACCCACCGTTCAACAGTCCATTCATACATGCTTGTCAGGTGAACAGTTGGCTTACTCTTTTCCTTTTGAATTTAATACGGCCTGTGAGTGTTAAATTTTCCAAGCTTCCTTTTTTCATTATGTGTCCCAGAAATTTCAGCTGTCGCTTTTTGATTCTAAGTTATTACTACCTACATCTTATTATTAAAAATGTACTGATAATGCGTGCTAAAACATACCATACTGAAATGGTGAAAATAGTATTTTTTTAACTCAGTCTGGGTATATTTTTTCATTTTACCTAAAAATATAGCCGACGCAATTCTTTGTATGTAAAAAAAGAAAGTTATAAAAATAAAAATAATAAACAAATTATGAAAATAAAAAAACTTTTTTAAATGCATTTAATCTGCAAAATACTATTATGAAATAAGAAATTAATTTTATGAAAAATATTTTAATTTATCAGTTTATCTAATTATCTGTTTTATTTAATTTAAATGAATTAAATAAAACAGATAAAAATATTATATTTAATTCACATTTTTATTTCTTATTTTTGGATGTTTGTTCAATTTTAGTCGTTGTTAAATTTGGCGTTCTTCAGTTGATCATTTTTCGTAAGAAGAAACTTAAAAAGTATTAATCATCAATTATGCAGTCTCAAAGTCACGTGATAAATATGGCTGCTATGTTTGTGATTTCTTTGTACAGATCTAATTTTAAGCGGTTCAAATTGAAGAAAAGAAGACGATGGAAGACAAAAAAGACATCCTACGTCATTTTTTTGCTATTCATTGAAATAAGTTGATATTAAAAAAAAAAGGGTCAAAATGCAGCTCAAATGATTCAATACTTGATTTTATTGAAAGAAAAATATCGATTCTTTTTTTAAAAGAAGTTTTCAGATTTATATTTTCGAGAACTTTCCTTGAGAAAGAATTGAAGAAAAATAAAAGACAACATCTAAATTTCAACAAAAGCAGGAAAACAAAAAGCATAGTAAAACCAAATTTTTAAACAAGGGTCTTAATTTATCTTAAAAAACATTGTTTAAAAACGTTCTGTATCATTACTATACATAGGAATTCTTTCAATGCATGTTCGTGCTTTAAGAAAACAACGTCCTGGCTTCAAATACATTCAATGTTCTTGGAGATGTCGAATAAAAAAAAAACTTTAAATTTATTCAGTATTTTCCTTTCTTTAAGATCTTTAGGACATGCGCTATCGTGTCGCTGCATAGTTTAACTTCCTTTTCCGCTTGTGAAACCTGTAAACTCTAATCTAAACTTATTTATAAATGGAACTTTGTGTGTGTGTGTGTCCGTTACCTATAGACTCCGAAACGGCTGAACCGATTTTCTTGAAAATTTACACAGTTGTACTATAAGCGTCTGCGAGTGTTCTTAGCTAGGTTTTGTGTCGAGGTACCCCTGATAAATATTGAAAATCGATAATCGAAAAAATTGGGTTATTTATAGAAGGAATGGTTTGATTTTAATCAAATTTGATACACTCATAGACAAAGACATAAGAAACGATATTCAGAAGTTTCAAGGTTGCAATTCTTACAATAGTGCAGAAAATTTGATATCGATACCAGGAAATCAAAATTTGACTTACATCCATTCATTTTTCTTTCAGTCTACGGTTTTGCTTTAACTGGAAACAACTACTGCTTTTTAGTCTTTCGTGCCAACGTCCAAAGAGTCTGAGCTTCAGGACCATGGATTAGTTTTAAAGCTTTCATTATACCTGAGCAACGCCGGGCTATACTGCTAGTTAGACTATAGAGCTACAACGCCACCATACTATGTATTACTACGATGCTTTTCACAGCAAGTAGACTTCTTCCCCACAGGTGGGGATTAGATAGCGCCATGCCCAACAGGTTTCGAATTCAGAGTTGTCTTTCTCCTAGACTGGTTACCAACCAACACGAGACAGCTCAGTCCTTACTTTTATTAATCACTGGCAGCGTGTTTTGTGGTAGGGAAAGATTCACATCTTTACCACGGGTGAAAGCGAATGCAGCATCAGACTAGATTTGAACTCACCGCGCCAGCACAATGCCTACTACTCCAATATATTTGGGTACATGAAAGAGATAAAATATATAAGAATCTCTCTCTCTCTCTCACAGAAATACAGAAGGACACAAGAACAAGAAATGTGATATTTATGATAAGAAACATTTCAGAAAGAGCAATGCAAATGCAGACGTATGCAAACTTATCTTTTATAGTTTACACTAGCAGTATAGCCCGGCGTTGCTCGGGTGTAATGAAAGCTCTAAAACTAATCCATGGTCCTGGAGTTCATACTCAGCCGAAAGAATATTTAAAATAATAAAATAATTGCGACAATTTATCAATCGCATCTACTGTATATATATATATATATATATATATATATATATATATATATATATATATATACACACTAGCAGTATAGCCCGGCGTTGCTCGGGTGTAATGAAAGCTTTAAAACTAATCCATGGTCCTGGAGCTCAGACTCAGCCTAAAGAATATTTGTGTGAAGTTTGGTGAGAATCGGATAAAAATTGTGGATTTGTATAAAGGACATACAGACAGATAAACAGGCACACACACAAACATCGTGCCTTATATATATATATATATTATCGATTTTCTGCACTATTGTAAGAACTGCAACCTTGAAACTTCTGAATATCGTTTCTTATGTCTTTGTCTATGAGTGTATCAAATTTGATTAAAATCGGACCACTCCTTTTATAACCCGATTTTTTTCGATTATTGATTTTCGATATTTATCGGGGTACCTCGACACAAAACCTAGCTAAGAACACTCGCAGACGCTTATAGTACAACTGTGTAAATTTTCAAACAAATCGGTTCAACCGTTTCGGAGTCTATAAGTAACGGAAACACACACACACACACACACACACACACACACACACACACACACACACACACACACACAAAGTTCCATTTATAAATAAGTTTACATAAAATCATTTGATAAGCTAGAACACAAAGATCTATTTGAAGTGATAGGAAAACACGAACTAACTGGAAAGGATGTTAGAATAACCCGAAAACTTATACTGGAGGCAAACCATCCACATGCATATAGAAAATGAATTGAGCGGCTACATGGAATGGTCAGAAATATTAAAATCTGAAAATCCATAGAAGATTCTGAAATAAAATCGATCCTGACCAGGCATCTCAACTCCAGTCATTTTCTCATGGACGTGATTTAGCTTTGCTCTGTTTTACATTCTTTTTAACATACAACGTGTTGGGCGATCATGTCTCTTTCGAGACATGACTTACTGGGCAGAAGATTATTCCGCAGTAGGTTACCATTACTTCCTGCGGTAGACTGGTTGCCAGCCAAGGTTATAGAACCCAATCTGTCCTATTATTTGAATCATGGATAGAGGGGGAAGATATGTATTATATTGTTAAGTAGTAATAAGTGTAGGATCAGTTTTATATTGTTTTGAAGTAATAAACTAATTTCCCACTTTATGCCCAGTAGAAGCCTTAATCATGTTTTCAACTATTATATATTTAGTCAGTTGTGCCATACGTGATACACACTTTGGGCGATCATGTCTCTTTCGAGATATGACTGATTGTGCAGAAGATTATTCGGCAGTAGGTTGCCATTGCTGTCTGCGGTAGACTGGTTGTCAGCCAAGGCTATAGAACCCAATCTGACCTATTATTTAACCCATAATTGGATTAATACCTTTTTCAAGGGTATTTGTGCGGAAGTGAATGCAAGGAATTCAACTGGAATTCGAACTCGGTTTCCTTATTTGTCGTTCCGAGTCGATATCCACTGCAATACAACGCGCAGAAGATCACGGGTGTCTAATTATGGACAAAATACTGATATTTTCCAGGCGGTCTCCGCTCAAAATTAATTTCTAGTTGGCGCCAAATTTAACTAATTATTATTTGGAGAAACGCAGATTGTCTTCTGCGAAAAAGCAGACGATACCTGCTAGAAACAAGACAGTGGATCATATTTAAAAAAAAAATCAACGTTGTAAATAAAAAATAAATCTCCGATAAGCTAAATGTGTTTCGCTAATTTCCTTTTTAATTTTCCTTTTCTCTTATTCTTTTCATGAATATTTTCTTTTTGTTTTCAATTAATGTTTTATGCCAGAATACAAATCAATCTAATCAGTCAATAAGTCCCCCCGCCACACACAAAAAAAAAGAATATTTTCTGCGCATGCGTCTATCATATGCACACTGTCGTTTGAGAAGCCTGAAAAATAAAGGGCTTCTTAAAATCTAAAACCAGTAAATAATACGGGAAAGAAATGCAAGATGTAATGCCCCGAAGGTCATCCGATATAAAATTGTTACCTCTATGCAATGATCCATGTTGCACGGAATATCGTCGGGACGCAAGATATGCTCTAAATGTTGATTGCTGAACAATTTGTCTACATTTTGCCACTAACTACTATCAAGCGGATTTTTGCCAGTTACATGGCAAACAATTCCGAATGAAAGTGAATAAAATTAATGGGTGACCCATTAATAAGAATAAACGGTTTAACAGATCAATTAATAAGTCAGATGTCACACGGCATAGGGGTAGAATTGCTACGTCACAGACTAGACGACATCACATTTGGATAATTTTTTATTAATTTTTATTAATTTCGGCTCACATGAGCCATCTTCAGAGAGGTTATTAAGACGCTAACACAATAACATCCACCATCACCGACGATTTTATTTTGTGTTGACATAAAACTCCGCCAGGCAACGGCAATAGTTACCAAAAATAACAAACGCAGTTAGCAAATTTGCAATGCGGTTCTATGACGTCACACCGTGTGATAGCGCGAAATGACAAAAGAACCATGTATTCAAATGCAATGTTATGTGTTATGGCCAGATTTAAACGTGATTTTATTAAGTGTGGGTTGTTTGGATTTAATGTACATGGCTTCCAATATCTTGTATAACATCTCTGAAGATGGCTCATGTGAGCCGAAAGCTTAGAACCAAATTAATAAAAAATTATCCAAATTTTGGAGAATTTTTGTCTTTATTTTTAAATGAAATTAAAGCCAAAATACGACATTTAAAACGGCTCATGATTAAACATGATAGAGATTCATTGTCTCTTATATTTAACAGCATATGTTTAGAAAATTATTTGCTACCTCGATACATTATATATATGTATGCTTACGGTCATATCACGTTGAATACACCGGTTCTCGCTCGATCACCAAAGTTAAGCAACTTTGAGCCTGGTCAGTACTTAGATGGGTG
Organism: Ascarosepion bandense; assembly: GCA_037127315.1. Taxonomy (NCBI): domain Eukaryota; kingdom Metazoa; phylum Mollusca; class Cephalopoda; order Sepiida; family Sepiidae; genus Ascarosepion; species Ascarosepion bandense. The sequence continues at coordinate 72,810 of JBBBDQ010000245.1, forward strand.
ACCGCATGGGAATACCAGGTGCTGTAAGCGTTATTGACGGATGTGCATTGTGGTGTGGTGGATGTCGGCTCGGAGGGGGAAATCGGTGAGCCGAGTTCCAATTCCATTCGAACACTTTGCATTCACTTACGCACTGGTAACCTTGGGAAAGGTATTAATCCGTCCCTTCCTTCTAGTTATGGGTTAAATAACTGAGGTCTGTTGTTCATGCAATCTGTGGCAGACTTCTGCACCGATTGTTTATCAGCAGTTCCAAAAAGTGTGGATGGTGTTACACAAGCCTTCACCACTTTAAACAATTCTTTGTGTGGTAGTCTAAGTTAGACGCTCATATGTCGAAATCGACGGGAGAGTCCATAATATATATATATTTGTATACATGGCATATCACACGCTAAAAGTCTGCATCCTTCTACCGAGCACCCATAGCTTAGAGATAGAATCGCCGACTGACGCCAGTGCGGTCGGGTTTTAATCCTGAGTAAAAAAGCAATCTGATGTCTGACCGTACTGATACAGCAGTGTCTATATATATATTTTATATTTTATTTAAATCCAAAAAAGGAAGAGCAAATAGGTAAAATCCCCAAACCCGATCCTATTAATATTAATTTTATTAATATTAAAATTGATCAGGGTGGTTTTGACCGATGCTGATGAAGCGAGAATTTTCTCGCTGAATTGGCTATTCAACGAAATTAAATTTCAAAATTTTTGAATTACTTTATATATATAGTTATGAATTAATTGTACATTGCGACACGGAAATTTCTATGTTTGAGATAGATTTTCTTCATCAGACAATGTTTCTATCTTGAAACAGAAATTTCCGTGTCGATGTACAATTAATTCATGCCTATATAATTATATTAAGCTCTATAATACTTATTATATTGAACACTGTTCATAGTAAAATAAATGCAGGGGCACTCATAAGAATAAAACCTTGAGTCCTTTTCACCTTGAATTATGTATATATATATATATATATATATATATATATATATGTATGTGTGTGTGTGTGTGTGTGTGTGTGTGTGTGCCCCAAAGTAGCATACTTGTCGACACACACTTGTTAACTCACAAATGCTAAATGGCTTATTTAAGCCGAAAGTGTTCCGAAGTTATTGATGTTTAAACTTGGCTCGGAACCAGGGAAAACGATCCAAACAGGAAAAATTAAAATAAATCTTAAACAAAGAACTAACATTTGTGCATAAATTGTCAATTTCTGCCCACAAACACCCAATATATATGTAAATATTTGTTTTCCATATTTTATTATCTTAATAATATATATTTTTTGTTGAAAAAAAAATCAATTTCTTCTTTTCTTTTCTCGTATTAAAATCTCGTCTGCGACCTGAGAGATGTCCGTCGTTGAGACTGATAGCTTAATTTATACGAGATCAAGCGTGAGTATCGTAAATAGAAAATCCTTGATGATTTCATAAGAATGTGACTGCCTCTTACCTAATCTCATTTTCCCACCAACCCTCTATTCATTCGACTTTAAATGGTCGTCTTCCCCTTCTCTCGCCAGAAAATTCTTGTCCATTGCGAATCAGTTTGGCGGGCAAATTGCCTTTATACACGATATTTTATTTTTAAATAGCGAGACTCTCTATTCGACTCCTCAGTCAATTCCGGGAAGACATGTCTGTTCACTCAAAAAACAAAAACAAAAAACAAAAACAAAACACACATGTACTCACACATACATGTACATACACACATGCGCATACGCACATATATCTATGCACACATACATACACGTACACACAGACATATATGCACACATATATACACACCCATACATGCACACAAACATAGAAACATACGCACACAGTCACACACATATATAGACACATATACACAGACATACATGCAGACAGACATACACAAGCCTAAATGCACACAGACATAAACATACCTAAATACACACACATATGCACACATACATGCATAAAAATCCATGCACACAAGAACATACACACCTACATGCGCACCTACATAGATGCGCATACACATACATTTACATCTATGCGCGCGCACACACATACACGCGCACATACACATACTGTCTACTTACAACAAACACACATGTACTCACACACCCATGTACAGACACATGCCCTCATACACACATATATCTACGCACATGTACATTCATGTACACACAGACATATATGCACACATATATACACACTCATACATGCACACAAACACATAAAAACATACGCACACACAGTCATACACATATATAGACACATATACACACATACATACATGCAGACACACGTACACGCACCTAAATGCACACGCACATAAACACACCTAAATACACACCCATATATGCACAAATACATGCATAAATATTCATGCGCAAAAGCATATACACACACATACATGTGCACTCACATACATGCACACGCACATACATGTGCGCGCACACACAAACGCACACATACGTATGCTCAAAAAATTACAATTCAGAACAAGACAACTTCGTTTCTCGGTGAGCTGCTGACGAAAATAGGTTTTGATTAAACTTTTTTTTTTTCGGTTCTTTTTTATTTTTCTATTTTAAAGAATGAAAAAAAAAATGCTGCTTCCTTGTTTGGACCCGGAACTGGCCTCACGATACATTTCACCATGTCTCAGTTGGAATTTGTAACTACAAATATGTTATGGTGATTTTTTTTCAAGCGTAGTGGGGGACTGAGAGATGATCGATCTCACTACTCAATCGTATTTGTTTTAGCGAGACAAGCTTGTTAACCATTACACCATATCGAGGTTCCAATATGAGTTTCTAAGCGTGTCTTAGATGTGGCACAAGGCCGAAAGTATGGAGCACTTAATGAGGATCGAACTCACTACTCAGTCGTAATTGTTAGTGAAACAAGCATGCTAGCCATTATATTAAGTCGACGCGCCCACCCACAAATACGTTATGTTGTTACAAGTAATCCGTATTTTCAAATGATGTTCACCCTGTATAAGACCCAAGTGCCACTCGAGGTAGAAGGTTACAAAGTAAGAGGCAAAGTTTATGGGGAAGATAACAGTTAACCTTAATTTCTATTTTTCCTAAAACTTACCCGTTTCTAATATTTTTTTAAAAAATCATATAACCCGAGCAAAGCGGTAACGCCACCGATGTGCAGGGGGCTACGTAAGAGTGAAGTGATTGGAAAAGAGAAAACTGGAAACCACATCCTAAACAGGGAACAAGGGATGAGCCTCTTCACCTGTTCTATAGATGAGAGTGGAGTGTGAACCGGGTGATAGTTTTGTCTATCTACTCCAATATGCTTTATCCATGGAATTCATAACGTCGTTTCTGGGTAGAACCACAAAAGAGGTGTAATTGTGAACACCTTAAGATTATAGTAATAGGTGAAGCATCCTCTTGGGAGACGGTTACCCGAAGCAGCAGTACGCGAGAAGAAGATGCTCTAGTGGAACTTACATCTCAATAATGGAATACAAAAGAAATGGAAGTGGTTCACTATAATGTGTACGGCATGGCGGGTCTTAGCCACGAAGAATACCAACTGGTGGAACTAAAGAATATAGTTCGTCTGAACACTTCTTATGGAAATAGCGAGAGAACTTGCGAAGTTTTGTCTGTGAAAAAGGGATTGTATGTTGGAAAAAATCATCACCCATAAGGACGCGGAGGTGCATTCGGATTCTATCGAGACGGGAAAAAAAGACTGACAGCTCATTTTCATTTTCAGTCTGATATGTTTCTTGTGAGGGTAGGGTTTAGCAGGTGGGATCAGGTGCTTAATAGAACGGTGCAGAGAATCGACAATTTCCTTGTATCTTTAACGATGGATCGTATGTACGAGTCCTATTTCAGGTATGGGTTGAGTCATAATAGGCACTTAAGTCATGAGTCTTCCCTGAGTGAACATCCGTTCAACGCGATCAGTGAAAGTCCTGGGCCTACGCTGGTGATATCTGTTCTTACATTATTCTTGTAATAAAACAACTTCAGTTTAGTAAATATTTATGGAAACCATTATTTCTTATTTTATGTGTTATGTTCCGTCGGTAAATTTTAGCCTCAATCTTTATGTATATGTATAGATATCTGTTATGGTGCCGTATCTACAATGGAATGAACTCTTCCTCCTTCATAAATACTAAACTGCGAGACTTCCTTAAGGGAGGCAGTTGAGACGCAGTGTAACTTGACAGTTCAGGCGGACGCTTATGTCTACTGACTAATAACACTCTTATTTTGTATATATATGTTATGGGAAAACACAACTATTCCTTAGATAATGGACTCTTCCTCCTATATTAATAAGAGTTGATAGGAAGTTAACGGGAGAAGATTTTGAGAAGTTCTTGGGAAGTTCATAGGAGTTCTTTAGAGTTTTATTGGAGTTTAGTAGAACTACTAGGCAGTTGATATTGGTCGGCAGTTAGCCGAATACTAAGGAGTCAGCTTTCAGTGGACGATTACCAAGTTCCTAACATTTTGGGTGCGTTAAGTCGATTAGCAACCGACATAGCACGATTATAACCTTCAGTGGGAAAACTACTCCACAACAATATGTTCTGTTATTCAAATACACTTGTTCAACCTACCTTCTTGTTTTCTTGTCTTTCTTCCTGGCCATAACAGTATCCCACATTAAAAATCACCCCATACGGCATACGACTTCCATGGGGTGGCGGGTAAATACCGGATCAAAGTGTAATACCTGTTCTTATCAGTTATAATGGTATTAGTAACATTAGCCGTTTGCTTATATCAAAAGATTCAGCATGATTTGACAGAGTAGCCAGTACTCAGTCAAGTGCCATTCGTGATACACGCTTGGGCGATCATATCTCTTTTGAGACATGACTGACTGGGCAGAAGATTATCCCGCAGTAGGTTGCCATTGCTTTCTGCGGTAGACTGGTTGCCGACCAAGGCTATAGAACCCAATCTGTCCTGTTATTTAACTCGTAATTGGAAGGAATAGACGGATTAATACCTTTCCCTAGGGTATTTGCGCGTAAGTGAATGCAGTGAATTCAGCATGGAATTCGAACTCGGCTCCCCGATTTCTCGTTCCGAGTACTACCTTTCTTAAAAAAATTCAATGAAATTGCTTACTCAAGTCTACTAAACGATATAATCTTTTCTAGTATTGGTGAGAAGTTTCTTCCTAAACGCACACACACTCACTTCCTAATGTTGTGTGGAACGTCAGCGTCGAGATTATGTAATTATTATCTCTTCAAGTTTCATGCGTTAACCATTTTAATTGTTACTGCTGTTGAAAATCTTCAAGTGACACGGTTTTGGCAATTATATTTCCTCGTGAGCCTATAATGCAAGTTTATGAGACCCGATAAGGGACAGTGTTCTTTGAGACCTAGAGGAGATGGAAGTCATTTTTTATCATTGGTCTTTGAAAACGGTTGTATAAAGCTGACAGTTTAAAATTTTCTGAACAATTTGGACGCATGCATGACATCCATATGAGAGTTGCGACCTGACGAGACTATTTACAAACATGACACAAGTTTTTAGGTTGATATTTTGGTCTTGTAGCATCTTGTGGTGTTGTGGGAAGCTATCTCTCGGCAGACTATTTGATTTTAAATTTCTTCTCCTATATTAATTTTGATACAATTGATCCATGCACCGAGGTATGTCACACATATAAGTACCGTGTGAACGTTGCGATTTTAAATGAAAGAATTTAATTCTTCATTGTCATTTGTGTTTATAAAGTTTAGGAGGAAATTATATATATATATATATATATATATATATATATATATATATATATATATATATATGTTGTAACGTAACAGGTTACTGCATGAGTAATAACCCAAACAGAGGTCGAAAATTGTTGTGGAGAAGTTTTCGCACTGAAGGTTATAATCGTTCTATGTCGGTTGTTAATCGAATTAACGCATTCAATATGTTAGAACTTGGTAAAATTCTACTGTAAGCTGACTCCTTAGTATTCAGCTAACTGCCGACTAATATCAACTGCCTCAGTCCAACAGGAAGTTAACGGAAGAAGTTTTTGAGAAGTCCTTGGGAAGTTCATAGGAGTTCAGCAGAACTACAAGTTGCTTAGTCCAAACTGGAACTAATATTTTTACTGAACTCCAATAGAACCCTAAAGAACTCTCTAGAACTTCTAAGAATTCCTCAGAACTTCCCAAGAACTTCTCGAGTTAACTCGACGTATATGGATCTGCCCCTGCAGGTGAGAATGCTTGGGATCTCGCTGAGCTCTTTTCTGGATTCCGTTACCTGCAGGGTCATGTCTCCCTTGCCAAAACCGACTTTGCTCTTGACCGCCGCTACCTCCGCCACTTTCCCATATTGGGCAAAAAAAAAAAAAAAAAAAGGGACCAATATGGTCCTCTGAAATATTCATTGGCACACCATATAGAGTCACCGGGTCTTACGAGTGCCCATATACTCGGTTTGGAGGCGAAGCGTTTTTGTTGTTAATGTGGCACCGGCCAACTGCTTCGCCTCCTCTTGTGTGTTCAGTAGGACGTCCCACATTGCGTGGCTTCTACGTGCCACCATTTTGGCCTTGATCTGAAGAGTTTTGACAGCCTCTTCAATGGTCTCTCTGCTGACTCCGACAAACTTGTGTGTTTTCTGGTCCTTGGTCAGATAGATGGAGATAGAAAATGTAAGTTATATTGAACAAGATATACAAACTGGAACACGGGTTAGTTAATTCAGAAATACTATTAGTAGAAATAATTATATACAGTCTTGAAGTGAAATAGTATGTCCGGGTAATGAGTCTATATTTAAACACTCCAACTAACTCAGTTGAACCGAGGACTGCTGACCAAGAACCAGAAAACACACAAGTTTGTCGGAGTCAGCAGAGAGATAATCCTCGGTTCAACTGCACTTAATTTTTCGGTCACCGTTAAGAGTTCGTTTCCGGAAATGAACTCCGCGAATCTCTCCTTCGCTGCTTCGTAATACTTCTCATCCTTTCGTACTGTTTTTCCTCCACTCCACGCCGAGGTGGAAGGAACTGGCAACTCTGGCCTTTGCATGAGTTTTGTTGTTTATCGGGCTGTGGCGACTCCTGACTTTTGGCACTTGGCACGTGCCACTCCCTTTCTATTATTAATATAGGAGGGAGAGTACATTAACTGCTAGTCAGTAAGAACACACCGCCCTCTCAATAGAGTCTAACGTATTATATAAGGATTGGGACAGACCCATTACTGTCCACAGGTACGTGTATAACAATAAATATTTTTATATACCCGTACCATGTTTAGAAAATTAATGACAGAATGAAAGATGCGTGTGGTGCGTTTTGTCCTTCATCGGATTAAAGTGATGCTTATGTTGATGCAAATACATATGCACCTGAAGGAGAGGGGGAGCTGAAATGTTAAAATTATAAATTAAATTTGCTTTTTTTTAAAATTAAAGTTTTTGGATATATAATCAGTTTAATTTAGTTTCTTTTTATTTTTGTTTATATATGTATAACATTTTTGTTATATGTATGTGTTGTGGGATCGCCCCTTTTTGTATACAAGAATGGACTCGCCTGATGTGTACATATAATCCTTCCTATACAAAGAACGGAGTAGTTGTAGACTTGCCTCTGCTACTATGGCCATATAGCCCGGAAAACCCACTTATAACTGACCATGTGTCACATGTTGCCCTTAGTGGGAGGGAAAACTAAATAATGTAGTTGTAGAGCTGTCTCTGATTCTATGACACTGTCAGCTCTCTGTCTTCGAGTAGAGGGTGCTCTCTGCTTCCGAGCAGAGAGCACCAACCCAGTCGCTGAAGGTTAGAATCACGACTGGGGAAAAATAGACAGGTATTTTTTGGCCGGGCCAGATAGCCCGGAAAACCCACTTATAACTGACCATGTGTCACATGTTGCTCTTAGTGGGAGGGAAAACTAAATATTGTAGATGTAGAGTTGTAAAGCAGTTGCTTAGTTGGTCAGTAAGTTGGTGCAGTGTTAGTTGGAGTTGTGGGATATAGACTCATTACCCGGATATACTATTTCACTTCAAGACTGTATATAATTATTTCTACTAATAGTATTCCTGAATTAACTAATCCGTGTTCCGTTCCAGTTTGTATATCTTGTTCAATATAACTTACATTTTCTATCTCCATATCTGTTTTTGTTGTTTATTATTTTGTGTGGTTTCTCACCCGGAATCCACAAAAGTATGTAACTTCTTTATTAAGTAGCATATCGTCCGGTTCGGATGTGCGTTGTGGTGCAGTGCATATCGTCTCAAAACGAGAAGTCGGAGATCCGAGTTCGAAATCCAGTTGAATTCATTGCATTCTCTTACGCGCAAATACCCTTTGGAAAGGTAGTAATCCATCTATTCATTCCACCTATGGGTTAAATAATAGGAAAAAATAGGTTCTATAGCCTTGGCTGGCAACCACTGTTTCGCAGAAAGCAATGGCAACCTCCTGCGGGATAATCTTCTGCCCAGTTAGTCAGTCATATCTCTTTCGAGACATGATCGCCCAAAGCGTATATTATGTATGGGACTTGACTGATCGTCCGGTTCACACTCTTCTCCGCTCTTTTGAGCAGAATTAGATATTTATTCATTGTTTCCTGTTTAGGATTGGGTTTTCCGCTAATGTAAGTTTATACAGTAACCCATCTCTCTTGAGTGACTCTTGAGCTTTGTATGGGGTGAATATATATATATATATATATGTATATATATATATATATATATATATATATATATATATGGTTAGGTCTTGAACGCTATCACAATGCGTTTAGTAAAATAAAGGAAGGTAAAAAAGGTGTTGGGTATTACTTATTTATTATTCATTCATATTTCGAGATCAGAATCTCATCTTCAGAATGTTAGGAGAGCTTGTTTTCACATTCGTCCGCTCGTGGACCGTGCCTTTCAACGAATGGTCATCCTTCGCTGCTACTGATGTTAATTGTAGTGAATGTGTGTGCGTGTGTGTACCTGTAATGTGTTTGAGCATTTATGTGTGTGTGTTTATGATATATATATATGTGTGATTGATAATTGCCGCCGTTGTACGGTCTGATGATATCTGTCTGCTTTAATTTATGGATTATATAATTACGCGTTGACCGTGTTCACCGATAGAATGACTTGGCATTTTCGCACTTCTGCCAGAGTGGTTGTGTGCGTCGTTTTTCGACTTGGTGTTATATCTATCTGCTATATTTTTTTGCCATCCTCTATTCATTATCGTGTGTTCTCGTGTGCGCGTGAGTGTGTCATGTGTGTGTGTTTATGTGCGTATACTTGTATTTTTTCTTCGCGTTCATTTTATATATATATATATATATATATATATATACCTGCATACCTTTTCTCGTTATCATGCGTCCGTGTGTATGCGCGCGCGTGCGCGCGCGTGCACACACACACACACACACACACACATATATATATGTGTTTGTGTGTGTTTGTTTGTGTGTGTGTGTAAGGCATGGGCCACAAGCGGACGAACGTGAAAACAAGCTCTCCTACTTTTTTATTTTTATAAGCGTTTCACCCCGAGCAAGGCATGTCACTGCCACTACTGTGCAGGGGGCTACGTAGAGTGGAGAAAGGATGATTAAATATAGGAAATGTCAGAGGGTCGGTGATAGGCGGGTAAGGATACCGAGAATGAGGGTTGGGTAGATGAGAGTGTTCTGAGAATAATTGGGAGTTAGTGTGATAGGAGGTGTTTATTGACCCTACATTTAAACACCTGGAGATTGTTGCTGTCGGGAAAGCAGACTTGTGGAAGGGAGTTCCACAGGCGGGAAGCGCGAGAAAAGAAGCTGTTGGAGTAGAATTTACGGTTACATCTTATTTGTTTAACTGTAAAAGGGTGGGGCCTAGTTGCTAATCTAGTATCTCGTGTAAATTCGTGCTTAGGCGGCACCAGTGATCTAAGCTCATCGGAGCAGTAGCCATGAAAGTACTTGTAGAAGAGGCACAGGGAAGCCACATCACGCTGGTGAGAGAGCGGCTGCAGCCGGACTGCCAAGTCAGTATCAACCACGTTACAGATCCTCCTTTGTATTTTGTCAAGAAGCCCAAGGAGAGCAGCAGGGGCACCCGACCAGATATGGCAGCAATATTCAATACACGGGCGGATGGTAGATTTGTATATGTGCAGAATAGATTCAGGTGGGAAAAACTTCCGGGCCCTGCACAGGGAGCCGACTTTCATAGCAGCAGATTTGGCAATGGATTCAATATAGTCATTCCATTTGAGGTCCGCCGATAGTGTAAGGCCAAGGAGGCGTAGAATTTTACTCTCTGGGAGGCTAGCCTGTCCCATGCTAATGGGAGGTAGATGCGATTGTCTATGGTGGTTAGTTGATAACAGCTTCGTTTTAGAGGCATTGAAATTTACCAGCCATTTCCTACCCCAGGTCACTACGGATTGGAGGACCCTTTCAAGTACGGCAGCGAGTAAGATTCTGATCTCGAAATATTAATGAATAATAAATAATACCCAATACCTTCTTTACCTTCCTTTGTTTTACTAAACGCATTGTGATAATCTTCAAGACCTAGCGATACACCTAATATGCACAATGCTTCAAGCAAATTACAAAACTTTCCACATATATATATATATATAAAAAAAAAAAAAGATAGCGTTCAAGACCTATATATATATATATATATATATATATATATAAACAAAAAAAAGATGACATGAGAAGAAAGCGGAGAGAAAGGAACGACCAGATAACACAACAATCATCAAACGAAAAGCTCATACCAAATTTACAAAGGAACACACACACACAAACATAAAAAAAGAGCCAGCACGAATACCCGCACAAAACAAACCCTTAATCATGACCTAAAAATATTTAAGTGGGAATGTACACTGATACGGTAAAAAGACGTCAGCTCAACATGTTAAAAGAAGGTCAGATCAACATAAAGCAATTCATCGGGCATATGAATAAGCACGCTTAAAAAAGGTAAACACAATAAAAAGCAATTAACTACTACAAGGTGCGCTTTTCCTCCATGACAACGCCAGCCGCATATCACGCGAGTGTCAGGGATACCATACAGCAACTTGGGTGGGAGACTTTGTGACATCCACCTTGCGCCATCCGATTACCACCTGTTCCATTCCCTGGATAATCATCTTTGTGGAAAATCCTTCACCAATGAATCAGACTTGTGTAAAGCCCACACGGAATTCTTTGCGTCACAACCCCCCGATTTCTTACGCAAGGCAATTGAAAAGCTTCAGACACGTTGGCATAGGGTGCTGGATGCCGATAGCGATTACTTCGAAGACTAAATATAAGTTACACATACTGTGAAGCGTTTTCTTTTTTTTCCTTAAAAAACGGACAGAACTTTTTCGGTTACCTTGTATTTTGATTCGCCGCGTGTGTCAGAATGGCCAACTCTTCTGCTCCCCGAAGATTGAGGTTGACCCACCTCTTGTGAGTTAAATTAGATAGACGGAACTGTCTGAGAGCTGTGCTAGTAAGAAAACAATTGGCCTTTTTCAAAACATTGATCACGCCAGATTATGCGATAGCTCCACCCCCCGCCCCAGAAACTGTAACTAAGATCCACTGAGATGCATAGTTGCACAGGTGGTATATGTGGGCTTAGCAAGCGTTTGTGAGGGGGATTAGCTAGGCGTTCTGGCGGACGGTTTGGCTCGGAGACGAGTAGTAGCTGAGTATGTATTTGTTACGACTACTTCCAGCGACACCATTCATGCATAAAACTAATTAGTCGCATGAAAGAAAACCAAAATAGATTTCATTTGTTTCTGGTAAATATTGTTAGAGAAAAAAAATAAAATGCTCTGTTAAATTGCTTTTTCAAAGCACACATTGTCCGGTAATGAATAATGAAAGAAAAATTATAAAGTTTTACTGAAGAGTGTTAATTTATATTACAGAAGATATTCCTTTATAACAAAAAATCGGTAAAATACAAATTCTGACGGACTCCTCATTATGAACAAAAAAAGAATTCCCATAAAGTAGTTCCCTTGGGTCCAATAATCACACACACAAAATTTGATGATTACACACAAAAAAAATTAGCCTTGTTCAGCAAACAAAAAATTCCCTCTTATTTGGATATCTATCTAAACTTATTTATAAATGGAACTTTGTGCGTGTGTGTCTGTGTGTATGTGTGACCGTTACCTACAGACTCCGAAACGGCTGAACCGATTTTCTTGAAAATTTACACAGTTGTACTATAAGCATCTGCAAGTGTTTTTGTCGAGGTACCACCGAAAAATATCTGTAAGTGTTTTGTGTCGAGGTACCCCCGATAAATATCGAAAATCGATAATCGAAAAAATCGGGTTATAGAAGGAGTGTAGCGATTTTAATCAAATTGGATACACTCATAGACAAAGACATAAGAAACGATATTCAGAAGTTTCAAGGTTGCAGTTTTTACAATAGTGCAGAAAATCGATAATATATATATATATATAAAAGGAAAGATGTTTGTGTGTGTGTGCCTGTTTATCTGCCTGTATGTCTGTATTTTTTTCAGCCCTTTTATTTTAGTTTTGCTTCGGGTTTGGCTCTAAGCAGGTATAATTGCAGTTCTTAGTCTCATTTTTTATACCACTTACTCAGAGGAGTTATTTAGCCTTCAAAACTCAGTTTACGAAGAAAAAAACTTATTTGATATCGATACCAGGAAATGAAAATTTGATTTATGTCCATTCATTTTTCTTTCAGTCTACGGTTTTGCTTTAACTGGAAACAACTATTGCTTTTTAGTCTTTCGTGCCAACGTCCAAAGAGTCTGAGCTCCAGGACCATGGATTAGTTTAAAGCTTTCATTACACCCGAGTAACGCCGGGTTATACTGCTAGTATATATATACAAATGAATGAAGAACGAAGAATAAAATTGCAACGTTGAAAACCTTAATTTAAAACAGTGTTCAATATAAAAATAGAGCAATGAATATTTATTATTAATTAATACATTAGAACATGTGAAAAACTACAAACGACTACAAAATTGTTCATTTTGTTTCGACAACCAAAGAATAATGTCTCATCAGGTAGTTAGCAATGATGGTAATAAACGTTTTTATTTTAAAAGAAATTGTTAAAATAAAAACGTTTATTACCATTATTGCTAAGTGTCTGATGAGACATAGTTCTTTCAATGTCAAAACAAAATGTAGTAGTCCGTAATTTTTCACATGTTCTAACGTGATAATTAATGATATATATATATATATATATATATATTGTCATCTTAAATAAGTTCACGCTGATTGTTCATGATAAGTAATGTTTTATTTACAAAAATCAGTACGAAACATGTTACTGAAATTATTGTCCATCGCTAGCCACTACCTTTTCCCATCTTTCTGGCAGCATTTGAATTCCACGTCGGAAAAAAGACACGAGTTTTGAGTCTAAACACAAGTAGACCCATTTTTGACATCTTTATAAAAATAAAAGTGATGCTCAGCCAGGCCATGTGCCATCGATCAGAAAATGTGTTAATCGGACTGGGCAATGTCTACTGAATACAGCAGGTGGGATACGACTTTTCATTTAAGTATTTCCAAGCAAGTTTTCACCCTTGGCCTAGCCTTGTCATGTTGCAAAATCACTTTGTTGTCCCTCTGCTCGTATAGCAGACGTTTTTCTTCAATGCTCGGTTCAAACGCATCAATTATTGTCCTGATGATTTCGATCGGTTTAAGCAGCTCAAAATAAACTACACTCAGCTGAACCCACCAAATGCAGAGTAGAATATTCGAACCATGGATATTCGGCTTTACCGTCGATGTTGATGCAAACCCGGGCTTACCCCACGATCTTCTATGTTTAAAGTTATCATAGTGTATCCGCTTTCCATCGCTGGTCACAATACGATGCAAAAAACTTTGCTTTTCTGCCGTTGAAGCAGCTGTTCATACGGGACAAAACGCCGTTCGATGTCTTTCGGCTTCAACTCGTACGGCACCCAATGTCTTTACTTTTGAATAATTTCTAACGATTTCAAACGTTTTGAAACTGTCGTGTGATCAACTCCTAATGGTTCCGTAAGTTAATCTTGCGCCTGACATGAGTCTTCATGAAATAATTCCTCCAACTTTTCTTCAAACCTTTTCGCAGCATCAGAGTATTTTTTATCTTCAACATCAAAATCATTAATTTTGAAGCGTCTAAACCAACGAAGGAGCATGTTCGCCATAAGTCTCAACAAGAATTATGTGTTCTTCAGTTGCAGATTTCTTTTGAATAAAGTAGTTCAGTAAAATTCCCCGCAAATACACTTTTTTTGGCAAGAAATCCGACTTGTTAAATGCTATGCAAAACAAAGTTTTTCATTCAAAGTCTTTATTTATTATTATTATTTTTTTATAATGATATCGCCCCAAGCAAGGCATTTTACTGCAACAGTTTAGCAGGAGGTTACATCGGAGGAAAGAAATGAGAAAGAGTGACAGGTGATGGGGATGTCAGGAAGTGGGTAAGAGAAGGATGAGAATACTGATGAGAGTACTGTGAACGGGGAAAGAAGCATCGAGAAGGATGACTTTGGCCATAAAGTGAAGGATCGGTTTATATATTGATTGTAATGTAGAATTGATCCCCCACTTTATACACACATTATCACAGTATAGATTTTTTTTATAATCATATCACCCAAGCAAGGTATTTTGCTGCAACTGTTTTGCAGGAAGTTACATAGGAGGACAGTTATGAGAAAGAGTGACAGGTTATAGGGGCTGTCTGGAAGTTGATAAGAGAAGGATAAGAATGCTGATGAAAGTGGGGTGGACGGAGAAAAGAGCATGAGAGAGAGGATGCAGGTTAGTGAGATAGGAGATGACAATTGATTTTACTTTTAAATTCTTGGCGATTGTAGCTGTCGGGGAAGCAAGTAAATGGAAGGGAATTCCACAGGCGGGAAGTGCGAGAAAAGAAGCTGCCGGAGTAGAATTTGCAATTACATTTTATTGGTTTCACAGTAGTTGCCAATCTTTTGGCTCGAGTAAATTCATATATAGGGAGTACCAGTGAGCTAAGTTTATCGGAGCAAAAGCCGTGAAAGTATTTGTGGAAGAGTCACCGTGAAGCCACATTGCGCCGGTGAGAAAGTAACTGTATCTGAGCTGCCAAGTCGAGATCTATCACATTACAGATTCTCTGTTGGATTTTGTCAAGGACCCCTAGGTGGATATGCAGGAGCACCCGACCAGACATGGCAGCAGTATTCAATACACGGGCGGATGGTAGATTTATATATGTGCAGGATGGATTCAGACGGGAAAAACTTCCTGGCTCTACACAGAGGACCAAATTTCTTAGCAGCGGATTTAGCTATGGATTCTATATAATCATTCCACTTGAGGTCTGTTAAGAACCGAGGTTCTTAGGAAGGTTGTTAATGAAAATTAAAATCAAGGTAGGAATCTAAAAAGTGGTCATTCAGGATAACTTTTTTTTTTTTTTTTTTAATCATCTCACCCCAAGCAAGGCATTCCACTATTGCGCATGGGGCTACATAGGGGAAGGTAAAGAGAAGGAGTGGATAGACATAGGGAATGTCAGGAGAAAGGTGATAGATGAGTAAGGATAGCGAGGATGAGTGTCGGGCAGATGGGAAGAGTGTTTGATAGAATGGGAGCAGGTTAGTGCGTTAGGAGGTGTCTATTGACCTTACATTTAAACTCCTGGAGATTGTAGCCGTCGGGGAAGCAATCGTTTGGAAGAGAATTCCACAGTCTGGAAGTGCGAGGAAAGAAACTGTTGGAGTAGAAGTTACGGCTGCATTTTATCGGTTTCACTGTAAAAGGGTGGGATCTAGTTGCTAATCTAGTATCTCGTGCAAATTCGTATTTAGGGGGCACCAGTGATCTAAGTTCATCGGAGCAGAAGCCGTGAAAGTATTTATAGAAGAGACACAGCGAAGCCACGTCTCGCCGGTGGGAGAGAGACTGCAGGCGGTCTGCCAAATCGGTATCTATCACATTACAGACCCTCCTCTGAACTTTCATTTCTGCCAAATCGGTATCTATCACATTACAGACCCTCCTCTGAACTTTCATTTCTGCCAAATCGGTATCTATCACATTACAGACCCTCCTCTGAACTTTCATTTCTGCCAAATCGGTATCTATCACATTACAGACCCTCCTCTGAACTTTCATTTCTGCCAAATCGGTATCTATCACATTACAGACCCTCCTCTGAACTTTCATTTCTGCCAAATCGGTATCTATCACATTACAGACCCTCCTCTGAACTTTCATTTCTGCCAAATCGGTATCTATCACATTACAGACCCTCCTCTGAACTTTCATTTCACGATTTAATAAGAAAGACTGAATCAGTTAAAAAAATTGTCCGGAGACAATATAACTTTTAAATTTGTGAAGAGGACCGGTATGTCAAAATGTTGAACGCTTTCGAGATGATCAAAGAATCAACTCAAACTTATGTACATAAAATAACCTCATTTAGTAATCTTCTACCTTGAGTAGCTCTTTGGCCGTGTATGGGAGAACCATAGTGAAAAACAGTCTATAATCAACAGATATATTTAGATGCTCCGGTAATTGTCCTATGTCAGACGAACTTAAAAATAGACTGTATCTACACAAATTTTCAAAAATCAATTTTAAAAATCTCACTCACCTCAATGAAATTCCATTTTAAAAGAACTATAATGCCAGTTAGGGAAGAAAATAAAATAAAATAAAATGTGTTGTTTTGGCCGAAACAAAGCGAGAGGTTATTTGGTTTGTGAGTACAAGAAAATCAAGCGAAAACCAAAATGGTAAATAAAAGTTGACCGCTGGGCGAAACAAAGAAATGAACAAAAATGATAAATGTGTGAAAAAAATAAAACGCTGTGTAAAATCGATGAGTGAAATGAACTAAAATTTCCTTGTTTCAATTATAAACTTTCTGTTTTCAAATATAATTCTTTTTGTAGTAACTTTTAATGTAATAACCCTGATTATAATTCTGCTTCTGCCCGCCTTCGTTTCTTAGTCTCTTAACTAGTTTGTATGACCGTAACGCTCTGCCAATACCTCATTAATAATGGACTTTTCTGTTTTGGCTAGAAATGGCATATAAAAAACCCTCGTTGTGGTGCAGTGATATCAAAGAAATCAACAAAAATCCAACAGAGAATCTGTCATATGATCGATCCCAAATTGGCAGCTCGGATACAGTCACTTTCTCACCGGCGCAATGTGGCTTCCCTGTGTCTCTTCTACAATTACTTTCACGGCTTCTGCTCCAATGAACTTAACTCACTGCTGGCCTCTATATATGAATTTACTCGAGCCACAAAATTAGCAACTACGTTCCACCCTTTTACTTTGAAACCAAAAAATTGTAAATGCAAATTCTACTCCATCAGCTTCTTCTCTCGCACTTCCCACCCGTGGAATTCCCTCCCGCTTACTTGCTTCCCAGACAGCTACAATATTCAAGAATTCAAATGTAAAGTGAATAGTCATCTCCTATCTCACTAACTTGCATCTTTTCTCTCTCTCTCTCTCTCTCTCTCTCTCTTTCTCATGCTCCTTATTTCGTCCACTCGACTCTCATCAGTATTGACATCTTTCTCCTACCCTCTTCCTGACACCCACTGTAACCTGTCACTCTTTCTCATAACTTACCTCCTGTGTAACCCCCTGCTCAATTGTGGCAGTAAAATGCCTTGCTTGGAGTGATACGATTGTAAAAAAAAAAGATAGATAGATAGATAGATAGCCCGACAGCTACAATCTCCAAGAATTTAAATGTAATGTCAATAGTCATCTCCTATGTCACTAACCTGAATCCTCTCTCACATGCTACTTTCTCCGTCCACTCCACTCTCGTCAGTTTTCTCATCCTTCTCTTACCCACTTCTTGACACCCCCTATAACCTGTCCCTCTTCCTCATAACTTACCTCCTATGCGACCCCCTGCTCAACAGTGGCAGTAAAATGTCATGTTTGGGGTGAGACGATTATAAAAAAAATATAAAAAAAGTTATAAAAAATAATAAAAATTATAAAAATAAAAAAATAATAAAATTTTTTATAAAAAATTATTAAAATAAGTCTGTGAAAAAATACTGTGCAAAATCGATGAGTGAAATTAACTAAAATTTCCTTGCTTCAATTATAAACTTTCTGTTTTCAAATATAATTCTTTTTGTAGTAACTTTTAATGTAATAACCCCGATTATAATTCTGCTTCTGCCCACCTTCGTTTGTTAGTTTTTTAACTAGTTTGCACGACCGTTACGCGTTGTCAATATCTCATTAATAATGGACTTTTCCATTTTGGCTAGAAATGGCATATAAAAAATCCTCGTTGTGGTGCAGTGATATCGGCTAGGAAAGAGAATCCAGAAAACCGAGTTCGAAATCCAGTTGAATTCGTTGCATTGACTTACACGCAAATACCATTGGGAAAGGTATGAATTTGTCGCTTCTCCCTCAAACTATGGGTTAAATAGCAGCGTACATTGTGTTCTATAGCCTTGGTTGGCAACCAGTCTACCGCAGAAATAATGGAAACCTACTGCGGGAAAATTTTCTGCCCAGTCAATCATGTCTCTTTCAAGCATGTATCACCTATGGTCCTTTAACTGACTGAATTGAAAGAAATAAAGAAGGAAATATTGATGTGCTTAACGTCTCTTGTAAATACTTAATAAATAATGGACTGTTTCATTTTGATTGAGTGGAAAGATTTACCTGCGCATGCGCACTAATTTATAACGTTTTGCTCACTTCCGTTGTTTATAGCAATGCTTGGAAGGTTAGTATGTAGAGTGTAGTCATCTCAACAAGCCGCAGAAAAAGGCCATAAACGGTGAGGAAACATGGGTCTATAGCTATGTCTCTTAAACCAAGAATTAATCTTTGCAGTGGAAGACACCAACCACTATATGTTAGAAGAAAGCACGAATGAGTCGAAGTAATAAAGACACTGATGACAGTTTTATTAATTTACAGGGATATTTTCATCATGAGCATGATCCCCCTGATCAGAAATTATACAAAGAGTACTACCGTGACGTCTTGCAGCATTTTCGGGTCGCAGTTTATCGGAAAAGGACAGAATTGCATATGTTGGGTGAGTACCAAGTTCACCATGACAACGCACTTGCCAATTCAACGCAACTTATGCAGCAGGTTTTGACCAAGACCACCATTACCCAGGTCCGCCTACCACGATAATCACAGAATCTCGCTATTTGCTTCTTCTTATTCTTGATATTTATTATCAGTTTTCTTCTCGTTTGCATCCTTTCCAATACTTCATCGTTGCACACGTGGTCCGTCCATGGTATCCTCAGCATCCTTCTGTAAAACCACATTTCTTCTGTCTCATGTCTCTCCTTCATCTTTGATGAGATCATCCAGCATTCACTTCCATACAGAAGGATAGATATCACATAGCAATCCAGCACTCATTTCATTGTTTCTAATGAGATTTTCTTGTCTTTCATTACTTGGGCTAGCTTCTGAAATGCGTCTTTGGCCATGCTAATGCGATACGTCTTTGGATCTTTGAGTCGCATTTTCCATCCTTTGTCAAAAAACTTCCCAGGTATTTGAATTTTTTTTTCTTGTTTTATTTTAGATTCTCCAACTTGAAGTTGGCATATTGGTCTCCTCTTTTTTTTTGCTGATAACCATACATTCAGTTTTCTTGGGGTTTATGCTCAGTCCTTTGTTTTCACTTGCTTTTGCTAACTTCTGTAGAAGGTTTCGCCTCTTGCTACTTTACCTTTCCCCCCAAATCAAATCTGATTGAAAGGAACAAAATTTGAAGATGTCAAAGAAATATGCCAAGGCAGCAGATTTATATCCCCCCAAAAGTAATTCAACGAATGCTTCCATCAATGGGAACGACGCTGCATAAAGTGTGCGACACCGGGAAGGATACTACTTCGAGATGTTGCACTTTTGTCTTCATAATACAAGTGTACATATTTTGACTTAAACCTTGCATATGGTAATCAAACTTGCAATGATAATAATGTTTAGAAAATGTTAACATAAACTAGAAAATAATCGAGACATTGCAGGAAGTAAGGTAAAGAAAATAAAAACATTTTCACTTTCAATGATTTGTGAGACTAAATTCTTAAACGGTTACTTTTTTGATATCTTCCAGAAGCTGTGAACAGCATTAATGATACGATTTTGAGAGTTAATTATAAACTATAACAATAAAACAGCTAGTACGGATTATACAAGGCTCAGATTTCTTCACTAGGATCTGGAGACAGAAAGTGAAGAGCAGGTATTAGGTCTCCTTATATACCCAGCAGTCGTATACAGCTAGTATGTATTATACAAGACCTCAGAATTTCTTCACTAGGATCTGGAGACAGAAAGTTAAGAGCAGGTATTAGGTCTCCTTATATGCCCAGCAGTCGTATACAGCTAGTACGGATTATACAAGACCTCAGAATTTCTTCACTAGGACCTGGAGACAGAAAGTTAAGAGCAGGTATTAGGTCTCCTTATATGCCCAGCAGTCGTATACAGCTAGTACGGATTATACAAGACCTCAGAATTTCTTCACTAGGATCTGGAGACAGAAAGTTAAGAGCAGGTATTAGGTCTCCTTATATGACCAGCAGTCGTATGCAGCTAGTACGGATTATACAAGACCTCAGAATTTCTTCACTAGGATCTGGAGACAGAAAGTTAAGAGCAGGTATTAGGTCTCCTTATATGCCCAGCAGTTGTATACAGCTAGTACGGGTTATACAAGACCTCAGAATTTCTTCACTAGGATCTGGAGACAGAAAGTTAAGAGCAGGTATTAGGTCTCCTTATATGACCAGCAGTCGTATGCAGCTAGTACGGATTATACAAGACCGAAGTATTTCTTCACTAGGAATTGGAAACAGGAAGTTAAGAGCAGCTATGGGGCCTCCCTATATTCGCCAGATTTAATTACGATTGTGGTGTACGAACTCAACAATAAAATATTTCTTTTACACAAGAATCTTCGCCCATGAAATTAAAAACCTGTATTTTTCTCCCTATATTCGCAAGGGTGATATCCGATTTTACACGATTTCTGCAAGACAACTAAACTTTCCATTAGTTTCTTAGGTCAGGATTTTATGAATATTTATTGGTCGCTCCTTATTAAGCAACAATCGTACACAGCTATATACAGATTATAAAAGAGCTTTTTTTTTCCACAACGATATGAACACAGGAAGTTAAATGAATGTATTCTCCCCACCCACAATATTAGCAAAACAGATATACGATTGTGCATAAACGCTACCAGAGACCTATTTTGTCCACTATAATTTTGGGCCAGCAAGTTAACATCTGGTATTGATTCTCTCTTTATGCTTAAATGTTGTATAAATTTGTGTACTGATTATACAAGACATCTACTTTATTCCATTAGCATATACAGCCAAGAAGTTAAATGCCGGTATGGGTC
Organism: Ascarosepion bandense; assembly: GCA_037127315.1. Lineage (NCBI taxonomy): Eukaryota > Metazoa > Mollusca > Cephalopoda > Sepiida > Sepiidae > Ascarosepion > Ascarosepion bandense. The sequence continues at coordinate 94,294 of JBBBDQ010000245.1, forward strand.
CTCCCTCTCTTTGCAAGAGTGGCATACGATTGTGTACGGACTCTACATGACATCTACTTATTTTCCCATAATATTAAGAGTCAGAAAGTTAAATGTAGGCATTGATCTTCCCTATATGCACAACCACCGTATGCAGTTCGTTACGGATCATACAAAGCTCTGTTTTTGTACACTAGGACATAGATCCAGGGAGATAAGAGCAGTTATTTGTCCTCACTATATTTGAAAGACAGATATACGATTCTGCACGAACATTACAATACGTACATAATTACCAAAAGGATCTTTGCCCAGGAAGTTAGAAACGAGTATTTGTACTCCCTATATAAACAAGAGTCATATATAATTTTTCACGAACTCTAAAAGACCTCTATTTTTGTACTAGGATCTTGGTTAAGGAGGTTATTAGCACGTATTGGTCCTCCCTAAAATCGTAAGTGTGATATACGATTTAGCACAAATTCTACAAGACATGTATTTCTTTTCAGATTGTATCTCGGGCCAGAAAGTTAAGCGAAAGTATTGATTTTTCCTATATGCACAACAGTCGTATACAATTATTTACGGATTATACAAGACCTCTATTGTTTATGGGGGCCAGGAAAATAATAGCAGGTATTGGGTCTCCTTACATGCGCAGCAGTCGTATACAGCTAGTACGGATTATACAAGACCACAGTATTTCTTCACTAGGATTTGGAGACATGAAGTTAAGAGCGGGTATCGGGTCATCCCATATTCGTAAGAATGATACACGATTATGCACGATATATACAAGATATCTATTTTTCTTCTAGGATCTAGTACCCAGATATTTATGGCAGATATGCTGCGAATCTCATGGATCGAGCATGTGAGCAATGATGAGGTCTTGGAAATGATGGAAACAAAAAGGAAATTAATACATCAGGAAGAGACAGCTGAAGTTCGTGGGATACGCATTGAGGAAGGAGGGCCTGGAGAACCTGATACTAACAGGGCGGATAGAAGGAAAAAGAGACAGGTGAAAGTAACGGATGACATATTGGAAGGACCTAATCAGGTGGATGACAGAACGAGGATTGCACGGTGTAACAGGAGAAGGCGTGCTCAGAGCCACCAGGGTTAGGGAAACGTGGAAGGCCATGATCGTCTACGTCCTGAAGGGACAGGGCACATAGAAGAAGATTGGTCTTCCATACATCCGCAAGTGTAATATTATACAATTATGTACAGATAATAAAGGCCGCTATAATTTTCCTTTGCTACTGGGATGTTAATAGCAGATATTTGTCCTTTGTGTATTTAGAAAAAATATATACGATCACGTGCGGATGTGCCTTGTGGAGCAGTGGATATCGGCCCGGAAGGAGAAATCGGGGAGTCGAGTTCGAATTCCATTTGAATTCCTTGCATTCAATTACGCGCAAATACCACTGGGAAAGGTATTAATCCGTCACTTCCCTACAGTTACGGGTTAAATAACAGGGAAGATTGGGTTCCATAGCCTTGGCTGGCAACTAGTCTACGGCAGAAAGTAATGGCAACTAATTGCGAGATAATCTTTTGCCCAGTCAGTCATGTCTCTTTCGAAATATGAACGCTCAAGCGTGCATCACGTATGGCACTTAACTGATTGATATACGATCATGCATGGATTCAACAAGTACTTCGTATTTTCTACCAGGATTTTGGACTTGGATGTTAACTCCAAGTAGTGGTCCCCCCCGCATCCATAAGAAGTATATTATGCCAATGAAAAGTGAATAAACATAAACTTTAGGTATAAAAATTATTTTCGTATTTTAATCTAACATTACACAATTTAATGTTACAGTTTAAGTCGAAAGTAAGTTTTACGGGATAGATTAAAAATGTTGCCTCTTCCCTCAACTAGCTGTCAACCAAGACTTGAGAGCCTAGTTTAATTAGCTATTTAACTCTTTGTTCTTGTGAAAAGAGAGGGATTCACCCCTTTCCCAAGGGCATTAGTGTGAAAGAGAACGTAACTGCCTCGCCTGGTGTTTTAACCAGGGTCGCTGATCGAATTTTCTGCACCGATAATCCCTGAAAGTGAGGATAAAGGTCTAAGCATAAACTTCAAGAAAAAAAGAATACATTTATCAGCAAAAAGAGGTCCCCCAAAATGCCAAGTACACATCGAGGGCACTAAAATCAAACAGGTACAGAAATTTAAATACCTGAAAAGCGTTCTAACAGAAGATGGAAAGTGCGAAACTGAGATCCGTAGACGGATTTGCATGGCCAAAGACGCATTTCAAAGGCTTAAGCAGTGTATTGAGAGGCAGGAAGATTTCGTTGGAGACAAAGAAAAGAATTCTAGACAGTTACGTGATATCTGTTCTCCTATATGACAGCGAATGCTGGAAGATATCCTTAATGGTGAAGGAGATACTCGAAGCAACAGAAAGGCGGTTCTACAGAAGGATGCTGAGATAGAACATACGAGCAAAGTTTTAGAGAAAATGCAAACGAAAAGGAAACTTGTACTTGGCATCAAGAAAAGACAACTGAGGTTTTTGGAACACGTAATGAGGATGTGCATTGTGGTGAAGTGGTTATCGGCTCGGAACGAGAAATCGGGGAGGCGAGTTCGAATTCCAGTTGAAATCCTTGCATTCAATTACGCGCAAATACTCTTGGGAAAGCTATTAATCTGTCTCTTCTCTCCAGTTATGGGTTAAATAACAGGACAGAGTGGGTTCTTTAGCCTTGGCTGGCAACCAGTTTACCGCAGAAAGCAATGGCAACTACTGCGGAATAATCTTCTGCACAGTCAGTCATGTCTCTTTCGAGACATAATCGCCCAAACATTGTATCACGTATAGCGCTTAATTGACTGACTAAATATAACAGTTGAAAACATGACTAAGGCTACTACTGGGCACAAAGTGGGTGATCAGTTTTATATTGTTATCATGTAATAAACCGAAGCCCTTACTAATTACTACTTAATAATATAATACATCTCTACCTATCAGTCAATTAATAGGACTGACTGGGCTCTATAACCTTGGCTGGCAACCAGTTTACCGCAGAAAGTAATGGCAACCTACTGCGGGATAATCTTCTGCCCAGTCAGTCAAGTTTCGAAAAGGACATGATCGCCCAAGTGTGTATCACGTATGGCACCTAACTGATTGACTGATTGAGGAAGGTGGGCTTGCAGAACCAGATACTCACGGGACGGATAATGGGAAAGAGTGACAGGTGAAAGCCTACTTGATGGACTTCAGCAGGTGGATGACAGAGCAGGGTGTGGGAGAGATACCAAGAGAAAATATATTAAGACCGATAAGGGTAAGTGGATATCCATGAACACATACGCCCTGAAAAGAAAAGACCATAAAGAAGAAGAAGAATCCCTACTTTACTTGCTTTTTATTTTCTCTTCGTATATTTCTTCCCAAAGATTGAGATGCGTACTTAATCTAACGTTCAGTTTATCTAAAATTATTTATAAATGGAACTTTGTGTGTGTGTGTGTGTCCGTTACCTATAGACTCCGAAACGGCTGAACCGATTTTCTTGAAAATTTAAACAATTTTACTATAAGCGTCTTGAATATTTACACATTTGTACTATAAGTGTTCTTAGATAGGTTTTGTGTCGAGGTACCCCCGATAAATATCGAAAATCCATAATCGAAAAAATCGGGTTATAGAATGAGTGGTCCGATTTTAATCAAATTTGATACACTCATAGACAAATACATAAGAAACGATATTCAGAAGTTTCAAGGTTGCAGTTTTTACAATAGTGCAGAAAATCGATAATATATATATATATATATATATATATATATACACAAACATCTTGCCTTATATATATATATATATATATATATATATATAAGGCAAGATGTTTGTGTGTGTGTCTGTTTATTTGCCTGTATGTCTGTATTTTTTCAGCCCTTTTATTTTAGTTTTTGCTTCGGGTTTGGCTCTAAGTAGGTATAATTGTAGTTCTTAGTCTCAGCCATGATACCATTTACTCAGAGGACTTATTGAGCCTTCAAAATTCAGTTTACAACGAAATAAACTTATTTGCTATCGATACCAGGAAATGAAAATTTGACTTACACCCGTTGATTTTACTTTCAGTCTACGGTTTCGCTTTAACTGGAAACAACTATTGCTTTTGAGTCTTTCGTGCCAACGTTCAAAGGACCATGGATTAGTTTTAAAGCTTTCATTACACCCGAGCAACGCCGGGTTATACTGCTAGTTCCAGGATAAAACGGACCTAATCTGACTAGAAGACATTCTACCACTGATTCAAAGTTAAGTTCCGATACTCAGGTGCTTATCTAATTCCTTCTGGTCATAGAAGTTGATTAATGCGCTGTGGCCAGGCAGCCAAATAAACCGCACCAAGGTTTGTTGTACTCTTTGTTTTGACGTATTCTTCGCTCAGTTGGGTTTAAAATTGTCTTATCGTTCATACCTTCGGTTGAATCTTGACTTGACAGGAAAGCTTCCGTTTATTTCATAGGTTGACCGATAGCAGGTATTTTTCTGCTCTTTGATAACTTTGATAACTGACAATAAACTTTTGTAAACAGCTGAATATTGAAACTGAACAATAATAATTTAACCATTATCAATGTCACTCAAGCCAGTCCATAACTACGACATTTAGCATATCAGAAAGACCAGCATATATGTATATATATATATATATGCTAAATGTCGTAGTTATGGACTGGTTTATATATATCAGTCGAGTTTCGATCGCGGCCAGAAGCAAGTGGATGTGTCTAGCCACACTGATGAGCTGTGATACAGCGAAACAGGCTTTTATGTGGATGACTAGTGGATGACTAATGCTCTAATTATGATTGAGCTCTCTAGAGAGAAAATTTTTTAAAACAGTTTCCACTTCTGCGATATAAGCAATACTCTTCAGAAATGACTTGAGTTCTTTCGGTGACTGGCGTGTGTATACATTGCTTATATACTACACGTTAACATTTCTCTTCACTGATTCCAAGCGCCTATGACTTAGTGGGTATCGACTCTGACTGACACCAAATCGGTCGAGTTACGATCCCAGCCAGAAGCAGGGGGATATGTCACACTGATGAGCGAAACAGGCTTGTTTGTGGATGACTAATACATACATATATATATATATATATATATATATATATAATAATTAATATATATATATATATATATATATATATATATATATATATATAATAATAATAATAATAATAAAAACTATATAGACTCTGTAAGTATGTAGGCCGTAAATTTATACTAAAATAAACCTCCGAAAAAACCATTAACAAACAGAACCTAAATCCGTTACAAACAGGCGTACTAAGTCGTCGGATAAATGGGGAGAAAAAAAGAAACCATTAACAAACAGAACCTAAATCCGTTACAATCCAGTGCACTAAGACGTTGGATAAATGGGGAGAAAAAAAAGAAACCCGCGGAACAAGAACAAAACATTCAATACTCCGCAGTAAAGAAAAAACCCCAAACGGAACCAAACACAAGAAAAAGTGCTCAATACAAAGTGCGAAAAGATACAATAGTAGAGCAAAAACACACAAAAATCTAGAGTGAGCCAAAACCTACCGCCGTTTCACACTACGGATCGTCAGGGCAAAAAAGTGAGGAATTCTTTTATAAATTACCGTTACAAATTTCTATTCTAAATATAGACATGTGAGCGTCTGTGTATAAAATATTGT